>BQNB010107842.1:0-21432 GCA_026074375.1 Tanacetum coccineum | reverse complement strand
TTTGTGCCAACAAATTAAAAAAAAAAAACCTAATTGGGCCGGCCCAAATTTTTGGGCTAAATTTTTTGGGCTTTTTTTGCCCTTCATATTTAATAGTGCGGGTTTATTTTTTCGGTATAGTCAATTCGGAAATGTTACCGCGGATATTTTTTTATCTGAATGCGTCGGTACTTTTGTAACATTTTTTTCCTCCCTATTTTGTGCCAACAAATTTATAAAAAAAAAAACTAATTGGGCCGGCCCAAATTTTTGAGCTAAATTTTTTGGGTTTTTTTGCCCAGCACTGTAGCTACAGTGCTTAAAATGAACAGTAAAAGTGGGTCAAAAACTACGTCGTTTAACTTCTCAAATGTGTAATAGTATAATATAATAAATGGCTTTTACTGTTCATTAGATTAAAGAATAATAAAGTACTGTAGCTAAAATTATTAAAAAAGTGTTACTGTAAAAACCGTGTGTGTAAACACTATAATGTTTGTTAGTTTGTATAATGAGTACTACAACTTGATTCACTTATTATATATAAATTAGCACATAAAAACATCAATGATAACATCTTTTTAAAGCGATACACCTTGGTGCACTCTAATGAAGTAGAACTACAATAATACTTAAAGTCACGACAGCAGCAATACACACCATCCATGAGAAGGCAGTCTGGCTCGCAAGGTGGATTACTAGCAATAATCGATTTGATATCATTGACGTCAATTTTGCTACCTACAAATCCAGAAACGAAAAGGACAATCTTATATGTGAAATTTTTTCACAATTTTTCATATGAAAGAGCAAAGAAGAAGAGAATGCGAACTTACACTCGTGACAAACTAGCAACACTAAAAAGCTTACACAAAAGATCGTGATAATTGATCCATTTAGCTTCACCATTGTGTCGGTCGTCTCTTTGAGAACTTCTCACTTTCTTATATTGGAAAACACAAAGTGGATTTGAAGAACCACAACTGGGACGAATTTATATTTATCCACCGAATAAGATAAAGACTTGATGATTTATTTTCTCCCAATTTGGCATTGCGTAAATAATTAACATACGCTAGCCTATCATTGTTTTAGTGTGTTTGTACAAGGTGTTACAATCCGTGATTTAATTTGGGACTCAACATTAACATGTCATGATCATGACGAAACCAATGCCTAATCCTGTCAGAACGGAGTATAAGAAAGTTAAAATGTAGACAACCATGCTTCTATCGAAGACCCATAGAGACTCCTTCCATAAAACCTTTAGCAAAGGTTTTATTAGGTATATATATCAGAAAATATGTAGTATATATAATTATATATGTGTGCACGTGTGAGTACATTCTAAAATGAATATAATCATAAATAAGATTAAAAGCATGTAACAATAGAAACATAAAAGAAGCTCGAAATTAAAAGGAACGAATTAGTTGTGATGCTTTCAAGCATACAAGAACTCACCTCTAATTCTAACTATGTGGAATGTGATGGTTGTAGGTACGCAAAGGTTGTGCGGATTGATGAAGAGGAGAAGGTGTTAGATGAAAGCCTGGTAGAGATGTTATTTCGTGGAGCTCAGTTCGTGATCAGTGGGTATGTGAATAATGATAGCTTGGATAATCAAAGATTTAATTGTTTCAAAAGGATGAAAGTCTTGGGTTGTTGCATAATGAAGCTATTTTGCTTTTCAGCGTATGCGCACTTTGGGTGGTTGATTGAAAATGGTGTACCGATGCATCTGATTATTGACTAGATTGGTTGTTATATGACTGGGCATGTTTCGACTGGGCTTGTTGACATATATGCGAAATGTGGGTATATTGTCATATTGATATACTTCCAAATTTGTTTATTTAGATGGCGTGAAAGCATATTTCATCATGGAATGTTATGATACGTGGTTTTGCTACACATGGTACACATGCATTAGGTACCGAAGCCATTAAACTTATCAAAGAAGTTCTTGAATCAAGGACATACACCTGATACTGTGACGGTTAAAGGGGTGTTGAGTCCATGCAGCAAATCAGCGTGTTAATCGATGAGGGTCGTCACCATTTCAAGTTAATGACTGAAAAATACGAAATTTCTCCTGAATTGGAGCATTACGGGTGCATGGTTGATCTTTTAAGTCGTGCCGGTATAGTAGATGTTGCCATTGAATTGGTAAAAAATATGCCAATATTTCCTGACCCGGTTTTGTGGGTAATTATACTTGGTACTTGTACTACACGTGGATTACTAGGACAATGTGAAAAACTAGTACTCCCTCCGTCCCATATTAAGTGTCCATATTAACTTTTTTAAGTTTTTTTTATCAACTTTGACCGTAAATATTTATATTAGTGTTATATAATACTTAATGAAAATTATACTAATAAAAAATATATTCAAAACTCTATCAATTCATATATTTTGCATCAAATATCATATAACATAAAAATGAATAATTAAGATCAAAGTTAAAGAAAAAAGACTTGAAAAAGTCACCCTGGACACTTAATGTGGGACAGAGGTAGTAAAACTTAATGAGCTATGAAGTTTAATTTTTGCTAGATGCAAACAACTCTAAAATGGTCACGTTATCTTTTAAAAAAAGGAAGGTTTTACCTAATTTGAGTATATGTGACAGTGGGTTCAAACCTCGTGGATTGGTCGGCCAAAATGTCACAAACCATGGTTACCAAAATATATGTACTCCTTTGTTTGTTGATTCCTATGTACCCCATATTGAGAAACCAGCAATGACAGACAATAGAAGCATAATAAGCATGTTAAGCAGATAAGTAGTTATAGTCTAGTGCTACCTAATGCAACCTAGTTCTCTATAACTCAGAGCTCTGATACCAATCTGTCACACCCCCAAAATATCAGAGTATAATGGCCGCCGAGGGCGTGTGACTTCATGATTATCATACTTCTAAGCAATACAGAACGACCTCTATATGAGACGTTTTAAGAAATTTGATCACTTGAATTAGGAAATAATAAATTGTTTAAACATTCAGCGGAAGCATAAAAACAGACAATACGACATCGTTTTTAAATAGTACAAGTGATCTTCAGATAACGGGAAATGACTGCAATGCATGAGACTTCATATAGCATCTTCGTTCTTAATACCTGAGAAAACATTGCTAAAGTGTCAACATAAAGTTGGTGAGTTCATAGGTTTGTTTAAGCAGAAAAATGTAGTGTTTATGAATCACAAGATTTCATCCACATATGACAATATAACAGATACAAAGTCATATAAATTGCATTACTATTGTCTAAGCTCATGACATCGAAGCGTTAACATATACCAACAATGAATGAATGCCCTTGCAGGTGTCTAACCCGGGACACCCGTAATCTGACTCAAATGAAACTGTATTTGCTTGACTAATGTCAATCCAAGACGAATAAGGACGTCAATCCTGATATATCTATCCATAACATTCGCGCTTACAAGTAATTAACGGTTCATGATAAATCGGGCAAATAGCAACTTGGTTTAAATCGGGACTTAGACCAATCAGTAATGAGTAATTGCACTTGTATTCACAAGTTTGAAATAAGCAATGTTCTCACCCTAAAAGATGATTTAAAACAGTAGAGTAGGGGCTATGAAAACTCACCTTGTCAGTTAATCGCCTGATAACGGATCAATGCACGTCAAATAGCGACTCAGTCAAACACCTAAGTAATTATGACAATCTGAGTTTATATTCTAACACTTAATGTATGAAATGCAATGAATTATGCAGGTGGTAAGAAGGCATGGTCGTTTATGAGTTAACGTTTTACGTTTTCAAAGTGTCGATTAAACCGTTGGTTCTAGGGACGGCTTTACATTTATAAGTTTCTATACAAGAATCTATACTATCACGCGTCGCGATTTATCTTCAAAAGTTCACGTGATTTGTCTAAGAAAATATAAACATTATTTGTAAGTTACTAAGTACATATATTTTCTCGTTGCGTTTATTTATTTATATCTTTGGCGTTGATTAATTTGTGTATTTATCGAATTTATATGTCACGGTTCGCTCAACTCGCTTAAGTCTCTTATCGAAAAATATATTTTTAATTCCTTGACTTTCCAAATAATAATATATTTAATATATATTTTATATTCTTTTATTCTCGTAACTTTCCATATTTAAACCCGAATAGATTTTAAAATATTTTTAGCGTTAAATATGTTTTTTATAAACCGTGTTAAATTATATATTTTTAAAACTCGGTTTCGTGGTTACACATTTTAAGTCATAAGAAAATATTATTTAGATTTCTCCGCTTAACGCACTAATCATTTGCTTGTTAAAAAAAAGTTCTAACCCATTAAGATTCGGTTGGAACGTTTTCGAGAGCTCAAAAAACATGTAAGTTCGACCACTTATTACTTAAAATTATTCAAATATGGAAAAATAATAGTTAAGCGCTGTATAAGGAATCCCTTGTCTAAACTATACAAAATCACACATGTGGCCTACACTCTTTTTCTTTTCTGTTTTTCTGCTTACCCTGACGTGCCCAACAGTGGGCTCATACCCACTTGTTTTGTGTTCTCTCCTTCCTATCACATGTATGTATATAAAGCACATCTCCTTTTTCTTTCTTTTTGATGTACCGACTGGACGCACCAACAGTGGTTTGACAGTCCACTGGTTTGCGGTGTCCATTCGTTCTCACCCACGCACCCCTTTATAATTTATATCTAGGTTTTTCCCTATCACAACATGAGATTATTATATGTATATATATAGAGTACACGGTTATATCTTTTCCTTTTTCCACTTTTCTGCCCAACAGACACAACGCCATGAGTTTGAATATCTCACTGTTTTCGTTTCCTGTTTCTTCACAACGAAACTACAATATATATGTAATGGATTACTACTTATTTGCATGCTCACGACCTACATGGCTAGCAACAAGGAAGCTTAGTCTCGAGTTACAAGGGCGAATTTATGTGCGCTAAAACATACGCAACCGTGGTTGTTATGGCTACGTCTCCTAGCAACGCAACAACCATGATAAGGTGGTACCCTCTCACGATTTAGTGGTACGTCTCATGTGTTATTCGAGTCAAAGGTTTACGAGGTATGGGTACGAACCAACGAGCACGAGTGCTACGATTTTACTAGGGTCCTATGTCCGCCCCAATGGTGAGCACAAGGCTACTCGTGCTGTTCAACTGTGGGTTACATGGTCACACCCATGTCATAGGTCGAGGTTACCTATTAGAAGTTCTACAATATTTCACGCGTAAACCTGGCGTTTGCTTGACCCTAGTGAGCCGAAGTGTGATTTTATGTGCGTGTTTTAGGTTAAAGTAATCCTTCTTGGGTCGTCTATCCGTTTTCATGCATGTTAGATCGTTATTTTATGTGTGCAACCCCCGTGGTTTGCTATTCGTTTTTAACGCATACATCGTTTACAAGTTCATTATACGTTGGTATGTTATGAAATGTCACGACTAACCCTTTGCATGCGCACACATGTACTAGTCACGCATGGGTTTTACCTCGCGTGTTAGTTAACCAAGGTTGAGGCTTTAGCGAGACTAAATTTTTTTTGGTTTAGTCGTGTGTTATACTACAAGAAATGATATAGTTACTGCAGGTGAACTTCCCCAATACGAGTTTCCAGTGACGATGAGAGAAACGGAGAAGAGAAAGGAGTTCGACCTCCTTTGCTTCCACCCGTTCCAACCCGACGTCTTAAGCCTCACGAACGCAATCAAAATGAAAACCAAACCCTCATCGATTTGTGGTATCTTTGTTTTTTTAAATTTTTAGTTGAGAAAATTCTCGAGCATGTCCTTATTTATACGCAAGGTGATACTATTTTCTCTGAGACCAATCATGTGAATGGCACTATTTACACCTACTATTGGTGTATGATACTATTGGTTATGATTACCCTTTTTATAATACTGTTAAAGAAGAGATACTATTTGATGAATTGTAATTGAAATGAAATTGTAACAAGACGTAGTATTTGAATAATTTCTAAAGGTGTAGGACCTTAGATGTAAATGAAATGATGGTGTTAGCTCATTTATTTTGAATTCCTTTCAACTGATTTACCTAGATAGTGTTTTGCATTTTTGAGTTTTGAGGAAATGAAACGTCAAGTTATATTGTTGCTTTAGTAAAGTCTAAATATTGGCTCATTTATATTTTATTTATTGAAGTATGAACGGGTTCATAAAATCATATAGTCGTGCGACTTTGCTTTGCGCGACGTAAAAATAAAATATGATTTTTATTGTTACGCGATCTCTAAAGTACCCCTTTTTGATCTGTAAACAAAATGACGATTTATGTGCGTTATTATAACTCTTAACTAGCTCAAAATGTGGTATGCCGCTTGAAAGATAACTCTTATTGGAAAAGTAACGGTACATTTGAAATGACTTGCGATACATACTCTGCATAAAGGAACAAAAAGTTCTTTATTTTTCCGAGGTGCTACAAGAAGTTCTAAGCATCTAGTCGTTGAGACTACATTCTTAGCTTTGTGACTAGCGTGAGCTTGTTTTCCCATTTTACAAGCATCACAAAAATGTTGACCAAACTTAAGCTTAGGTAAGTTTCTAACTAATTCCTTAGAGGCCAACGATTGAATGAGACGCATATTTGCGTGTCTTAATCTCCTATGCCACAAGGTGGAATTTTCATCAATCGTAGTTAGACAAATTTGATCCTTAGGCTTATTTCCTCATTTCATCACATATAAGTCTTTCTTCCTAATACCTCTACCTATGACTTTACCGTCCTTAGTGATTTCATTATCATGTTCAGAAAAAGTTACTCTACATTTATTGTCACATATTTGTCCTATACTTAGCAAATTAAATCCTAAGTTATCAATATGTTCAACATTATCTATTTTGAGAGAGTCATTAGAAATCGTACCTTTGCCAATGATGTTACCGCGAAGATTACTACCAAAAATGACATTACCTTCATTGTATGCCTTGTAAGTGGAGAAGAGTTTTCGTTACCCGACATAATTAGAGCATCCCCTATCCTTGATCCCCTATCGTCAGGCTCAAGTCAACTCCAAGCATATTTAATTTTATAAGACATTAACACAACATTTGGTCCCCAATATCTCATGGGTCCAAAGTTGTTAGTGCAAAACATCCCTTGCATTTGATTCAATTGGTTGGGATAAGGAAATGGAGGACACATTTCCCATGGCATGTAACTTTTGACGTGACAATTATTCCAACTACGGAAAGCCATGGAGGTTGGGAGTTTTTTTTTTGGTCGACTCAACGTGTCTTTTTTGTTGCGGTTTTTAGGACGAGAATATTATGTATGACTCCATCTTGGAGGTGGAAGGGGGGGGGGGATGGCCGGCATGGGCAAAAAGGTATGACTAGTGGTCAAAACCACTAGTCATGCTTATAAGTCTTCACTAATTCTTCCATGTCCATGCCTTATATGTTTCTATGTCCTCAAATAGTTGAGATCATCCCATGAATTTTTGGAAGTGTGTCTACTAGATATTTTATTTGTCATATGTCTTGGTAAAAATAAAAGATGTGAATGTATACTTGTAGTTTCTTTTATTAAAGTGTAAGTCTTGTAATTCATATGTGTCTTGCTTATTTCTTGTATATGGGGCATCCCATATGATATAACCATGGATAAATTTTATAAACTTTGGTCATTGAAAATAAAAATAAGCATTTGTTGAAGCGTAGATTAATTAACGTAGTTCCGGGTATGCCTAAACGTACTCTATCGCGAAACGTAATAAATTTATGCAACCAATAAAAATAAATTGAACAATGTTAATAATTATCCTCAAAATAATTACTTAACCCTTGCTTGATGTAAACATTTAATTGTTTGATGCCCGTTTACATTGAACGCTAATTTTTAGCCTACGCGATTTAGCTTAACGTTTACGATTTAAAAGCAAACGCGTACAATACAAAAGATACATTGTGAATTTATTGACGACGTCAATGACCCTAAAACACGGGGTGTTATACTTAGAGCATCCGCTATCCTTGATCCATTCGTCGGGCTCCAAGTCGACTTCAAGGCATATCTCACTTGATGCGTGAGCTACAAGACACGTTTCATCTTTGACCTTTTCATCATCTTCTTCACCACTATCGCTCCAAGAACCTCCAACAAATGCTCTTTGGTTCTTTTCTCTCGGTGGCTTTGGAAATTCTGCAATAAGATGATTTGGATCTCCGTATCTAAAGCACTTACTTTCACTTTTGCCGTTTTTGTCATCTCGGCTTCTTTAAAAGGTCTTTTTGTCGTTTCGAGGTTGTCTTACAAATCTACCTCTTCTCTTAAAGAACTTCTTGAAGTCTCTTACCGCCATGGCGTACTCTTCATCTTTACTATCGGAAGTCGAACACTCTTCATCACTAGACTCTTTCTTAGCCTTTAAAGCAAGAGATTTCCTTTCAACTTTTTCTTTGACTATTTCAGAATCTTTCTTGATGATCATCTCATGGACTTTGAGGTTTCCAATGAGCTCATCAAGAGATAGTGATGTTAAGTCTTTCGACTCTTCAATCGCCGTGACCTTTGCTCTCCATTTAGGATGTAGAGCTCTAAGAAACTTCCTTACGTAGTTCTTACTAGAATAACCTTCATCAAGGGCTTTAAGACTAGTAATAATAGTATTAAATCTAGCAAAAGCACTATCTATAGATTCGTCTTCAGAAATGACGAATTGTTCATATTGTTGAACCAAAAGGTCGATCTTATTATCTTTGACTTGGCTATTACCTTGATGGGTGATTAACAAAGTTTTCCAAATTTCTTTTGCCGTATTACACATGAAAATTCTTTCATATTCTTTTCTAGGTAAAGCATTGTAAATAACCATTTTGGCTTCATTATTTTTCGCAAGCTTTCTTTTAAGATCATCGGTTTGTTTTTCAAAAAAGATAACCTCATCTAATTTGGTTTCCGGATTTTGTACAATAGGTTGAAAATCACCATTGGTAATAACATGCCAAAGATCTAGATCTTTTGATTTAACATATGTCTCGAATCTATTTTTCCAATAAATAAAACTATCGCTTTCAAAGAGTGGTGGTCTTTGCATAGATTGCCCTTCTAGATATTTGTCGGAATCCATAGATCGATCCAAGCTTTAAAATACAATATATTTTAAAAATCTTGAGTGACCTTGCTCCTGATACCAATTGTGGAAACTAGAAGGGGGGGACAAAGGGGGGGGGGGGGGATTAAATAGTTTACATGTTTGTTTATAAAAACTTTTAAAAGTTTACTTTAAAAATGTATAGATCCGAGTTATATGTTCCAATCAAATCACATATGAACAAACAATAACTATCTAAAACGAAAAACTAAATAAACAACAATAAAAATGTAAAGAACATAAGGAAAGAAACAACCAACCAAGACACACGGAGAATTTATAGTGTTTCGCTACAAAGCACCTCTTTCGCCACCTACTCCACTTCCCCGAGATGATCCTACTCGACGATTTCACTATGTCAACTAAAAGATCCCTTAAGGACGGAAAAAAATCGTTAACCCCCCACGTCCGCATTATACGTTATATTTTCCGACACTAAGTTAAATTGTCGAGTCCTAATCCATTTAGACTAGAACCAATCAACCACTTCACAAGATATACATACGATCAGAAGAAGAAGATCCTACACTATTGGATCTTACACAATATCCAGAATCACGACAAATACACAAGATAAAATACCAAAGAGTTTTTGGTACTTAATTAGAAGAAAGGAGGATATATCACTAATTAACACTTCATTTTTTAACGAACATGAGTGTTCTTCTCTTGCACTTGAATGAGAGGGAAGAGATGAGAAGAAGAAATTAGATCACTTGAAACAAGATCTAAGTATGTTAGTGATCAAGAGTTTTAGTGAGAGAAAGAAGGTTTAGAGAGAGAAAGAAAAGATTGAAAAATTTCGTGCAAAGAGGAATTATTTTCTGCTGGGAATGGAGCAGTATTTATAGGCAGGGAATCCCAACGGCTCTCTGGGGGCGGTCCCGGTGGTCCCTTATATATAAGGGGGCCGTCGCCTAGACTCCGCTCCCTTTTTTGTCTTTTTGTATGGAAGGTTGTATCTGGTGTAGAAGCTTCCGTTTTGGGGGGAAAATTTAAATTTCAAATTTTAAGTTTTTAATAAAACTTTTTATTTTAATTAGAAAATATTTTGTAAAAGTATTTTAAAAAAAAATACTTTTGTAGAATTAAAAGTGAGGATTAAGAGAAAAATATTTTCTTGATCACTAATCATGCTTAATTATTTTGTTTGTCCATACCTTAAGTGATCACTAATCTTAGAAATGAAATTTTACATTTAATAATTTGTAAACATTTATTTTTATTGTAAACGTTTTTACATTTGTTATTATCAAAACGTTGAGAGGTCGAAAAATATAAATAACGTTTTTAGACATTATTTGTATTAACAGATTTCTTTCAATATACTTACCTTTTCGTGAGTTAGAATCACGTAAATTATGAGATTCTCGTATTGACAAAACTTTTGATGGACCTGAAGTTGGAGCAAAAGACGAAATTATTGCAAGTACATGAAACCTGGTTGATATAAGCCTCACCTCCGCTAAGATTAGCCCTTTAAGTAACATCGTCCCATATATCGTAGACACTAAGTACTTTGTTGAGTTATCCAACGGAAATGTCATAGGAATTGATACCATCATTTAAGATTATACACTGAATTTTCTGAATCATCTATTCAAAATAGACTTAATGCCCATAGGACTTGGTAGTGTTGACGTTATCATCGGTATAGGTTGGTTGACAAAGTACCACGCCATGAGAAATTGTAAAGAAAAATCGTTTGTATCCCCTTAGGTGATGAAACCTTAACGATTCGAAACAATAGGAGTAATGGATATGCATCGATAGTTGCTGGTAAGCAGAGATTGTTTAATAGGATTAGTACATTAGAGCGGGATAACTTGAGACTCAGAGGCATGTTATGTGTTGAGAGAAAGAGATCTCCGGCGTAGTATGTCGTATACTCAAAAGGATTTGTAAGACCGAGTTCCTCACCCTGAGGAGCTCTGATGTAGTTCGTCAAAAAGAAGGATGGATCCTTCAGGATGTACATTGACAACCGAGAATTGAACAAGCTAACTGTGAAGAACCGTTACCCGTTACCTAGTATAGATGATCTTTTCGATCAACTATAAGGAATTATCGTTTATTCGAAAATCGACGTAGGGACTAGTGACCACTAATTAGAGTTCGAGAAAAGGATATTCTAAGACCACATTTAGGACCCGTTATGAAAAATTTAAGTTTCGGGTCATGCCATTTGGTTTGATCAACACACCAGAGGCATTCATGGATCTTATGAATCGGGTGTACAAACCATACTTGGATAAGTTCGTGATAGTATTCATTGATGATATCTCTATTTGCTCAAGCAAAAATAAGGATTGCGAGGAACGCCTTAGGTTTACCTTGGGATTGCTTAAGAATAAGGAATTATACGTCAAATTCCCTAAGTGAGAATTCTGACTCCTGAAAGTGCAATTTCTTGCACATTGTTGATAGCAAGGCATTCCACGTCGAAATTGCCAAGATTGAGTCAATCAAGATTAAGACAACGCCTATACCCCAACTAAGATACGAATTTTTTAGTCCTACGCTACTACCGACGATTATCAAAAGTTTCTCTAGGTGTGATGAGAATCTTTAAGCTCATCTAGGATCAGTTACAGATAATATTGATCACGCAGCGGAATAATAAAAGCAATATTATCAACAAGGTTTTATATTGAACATTCCACATTTACCCCGAAACACCTATAATTGGGATTATAAACAATAACCTAACCTATTTAGTGGGACGTGTAAACCCGACCAACAACACGTTTTTCTATCTATGATTGCACACACACACCTTTGCTAGACCGACTCACATTGGAGAGCTCAATTGTTCTAGATGTTTTTTCTAATGCCTGGACCTCCTTTATAGCATAAGGATTCCTAGGCTATACACGGAAACTAATTAATATATTAATGAGAGAATCAATTAATTATCTTCTCATTAATATTCATTCTTATCTTATTTTGACCAAATCTTTATTTTCTTCTACATCTTGTAGAACTTCATGATGACAATTTTGGTCCTTCTTGTTTCATTCTTTTATTCACTTTGTCTCATCAAATCAAGAATCCCAACAATCTTCCCCTATTTGATGATGACAAAACAAACAAAGTCTCGTACAAACTTCATCATAAAGCCAAAGCTTCCCCTGAAGTTGAGATGTAATCATCTCCCTGAATGAAACAAAATCTTCAATGCTTCCCCTTGACTTAAGATAAGAATTAGAATCCTTGACTATGTCACCACACATAATAAGCTGCAAATCATATCTCTGTAGTCTTCTTCCCCTTTTTGTAATCATCCAATAGGGGTCTTCTTGTAGATATGCAACTTGTAAACACGTCCCCTCAAGTGGTGCATGTAGATGGTTAAACATTTAATCAATAAGCTTCCCCTGAAACCCATATGTTTACCATCTCTTGAATCTCGAACTCTGTAGGCTCTATGTAGTGATCACTGATGAAGAAAACCGAGTATAACAAATTTGATGAAGAAGTAGAATCTCCCAAACTTGTGTCTTATGTCTTGCACTATTCACGTGACGTCGAACTTATAAATAAATCTGTAAAATATAAATTTTTTGGTTTTTATTGTTTTTGGTTTTTGTTTGTTATAATTTTTTTTTTAATTGTAACCGCAACCTCTTGACAAAAATCCTCATCTTATATGAGACACATACTAAGTGATAGCAAATGTGAGCATTGAGCACCATAAGAAAAATCACACACCTTTGCTAGACTTGTCAAGTCTTCGTCAACACCATTTAAGCACGAACAAGTTATCTTCAAACGTTGTAAGCCGTTTAAGATATAATAAGAACACGCATCTGTGAAACTCAACTACAACATCAAATAAGTGATAATCAATCGTCTTCGTAATCACATCAATTTCTTGAAAATTAGGGTTTATGGGTTTCTTTAAAAACCTTGTAGATCCTAGATCAAGAGCCACCTGCTCTGATACCAATTGTTGAGAATATTTTAAGCTCATCTAGGATCAGTTTTACAGATAATATTGAATCACGCAGCGGAATAATAAGAAAGCAATATTATCAAACAAGGTTTTATTATTGAACATTCCACATTTACCCCAAACACTATAATTTGGGATTACTAACTAATAACCTAACTATTTTGTGGGACGTGTAAACCCACTCAAACAACACATTTTCTATCTATGATGCACACACACACCTTTGCTAGACGACTCTCATTGGAGAGCTCTATGTTTCTGGATGTGTTTTTCTAAATGCCTGGACCTCCTTTTATAGCATAAGGAGTCCTAGGCTTACAAGGAAACTAATTAATATATTAATGAGAGAATGAATTAATTATCTTCTCATTAATATTCATTCTTATCTTATTTTGACCAAATCTTTATTTTCTTCTACATCTTGTAGAACTTCATGATGACAATTTTGGTCCTTCTTGTTTCCATCTTGTTTCATTCTTTTATTCACTTTGTCTCATCAAATCAAGAATCCCAACAATCTTCCCCTATTTGATGATGACAAAACAAACAAAGTTGTGTACAAACTTCATCATAAAGCCAAAGCTTCCCCTGAAGTTGAGATGTAATTATCTTCCTGAATGAAACAAAACTTCAATGCTTCCCCTTGACTTAAGATAAGAATTAGAATCCTTGACTATGTCACCACACATAATAAGTTGTAAATCATATCTTTGTAGTCTTTTTCCCCTTTTTGTAATCATCCAATAGGGGTCTTCTTGTAGATATGCAACTTGTAAACACGTCCCCTCAAGTGGTGCATGTAGATGGTTAAACATTTAATCAATAAGCTTCCCCTGAAACCCATATGTTTACCATCTCTTGAATCTAGAACCCTGTAGGCTCTATGTAGTGATCACTGATGAAGAAAACCGAGTATAAAGAATTTGATGAAGAAGTAGAATCTCCCAAACTTGTGTCTTATGTCTTGCACTACTCACGTGACGTCGAACTTATAAATAAATCTGTGAAATATAAGTAGACCACAACCTCTTGACAAAAATCCTCATCTTATATGAGACACATACTAAGTGATAGCAAATGTGAGCATTGAGCACCATAAGAAAAATCACACACCTTTGCTAGACTTGTCAAGTCTTCGTCAACACCATTTAAGCACGAACAAGTTATCTTCAAACGTTGTAAGCCGTTTAAGATATAATAAGAACACGCATCTGTAAAACTCAACTACAACATCAAATAAGTGATAATCAATCGTCTTCGTAATCACATCAATTTCTTGAAAATTAGGGTTTATGGGTTTCTTTAAAAACCTTGTAGATCCTAGATCAAGAGCCACCTGCTCTGATACCAATTGTTGAGAATATTTTAAGCTCATCTAGGATCAGCTTTATAGATAATATTGAATCACGCAGCGGAATAATAAGAAAGCAATATTATCAAACAAGGTTTTATTATTGAACATTCCACATTTACCCCAAACACTATAATTTGGGATTACTAACTAATAACCTAACTATTTTGTAGGACGTGTAAACCCACTCAAACAACATGTTTTCTATCTATGATGCACACACACACCTTTGCTAGACGACTCTTATTGGAGAGCTTTATGTTTCTGGATGTGTTTTTCTAAATGCCTGGACCTCCTTTTATAGCATAAGGAGTCCTAGGCTTACAAGGAAACTAATTAATATATTAATGAGAGAATGAATTAATTATCTTCTCATTAATATTCATTCTTATCTTATTTTGACCAAATCTTTATTTTCTTCTACATCTTGTAGAACTTCATGATGACAATTTTGGTCCTTCTTGTTTCCATCTTGTTTAATTCTTTTATTCACTTTGTCTCATCAAATCAAGAATCCCAACATAGGTTATGGAAACCTCTAACCGAAGTGACTTAGAAAAATGTGAAATACGAATGGGAAGAAAAAGAAGAGGAAGCCTTTCAACTGTGATGTAGAAACTTTGTCATGCATCGATTTTAGCATTTCTCGATGGAACAAAAAACTTCATGGCTTATAATGCCTCACATAATGGATTTGGCACTATAATGATGCAGATGATGAAAGTGATAGCTACGACTCCTCGACAACTGAAAGTTCATGAGAAATAACTAGCCGACACACGACCTAGAATAGTAGCAATAGCGTTACTCTCCAGATTTAGTGAAAAACTACCTGCATGGCATGAAGCGCACCACGTTTACAAACCATAGGAGATTACAGCACATTCTAGATCAAAAGGAATTGAACATGAGACCATGTAGATTGTTAAGATTTCTCAGTGATTTCGATTATAAGATTCGATATCACCCTGGAAAAGCAAGCGTTGCGGCAGACGCTCTAAGCAGAAATAAACGAGCTAAGCCTCTCAGGGTGAGAGCCTTGGTGATGACCATTAATTCAAACCTACCACTATAGATTCATGAGGTATGAGTAGAAGCTCTCAAGAAAGAAAACGTTAAAGATGAGAACCTTCATGGTGTGGACAAAGAGTTTGAGAATCGTCTTGATGGAACTCTCTACATTAGGAGGAGGAGTTGGTTACCACGCATTAGAGACTTAGGAGAATTGATCAAGCATGAGACACACAAATCTAACTATTTCATCCACCCTGGATCGGATAAGATATATCATAATCTTAAGCGGTTGTACCAATGGCCCGAACATAGAAGCAAGCATCATCACCAGAAATACCCCATTGGAAATGGGAAAACATAGCCATGGATTTTATCACAAGGCTACCAAGAACAACAGGCAGTTATGAAACGATTTGGGTAATCGTGATCATCAAAAGAGTTATGCTGACGTGAGACACAAGCCCTTAGAATTTCATGTTGAAGGTGTCTCCGTGGAAAGGAGTGATACGTTTTAGCAAACGAGGAAAGCTGAACCCTAGATATATTGGACCTTTTAAGATTCCAACTAAAGTAGGAACCATCGCTTATCAACTTGAACCCCCGAAACAACTAAGCAGAGTCCATAGCACCTTTCACATGTCAAGCCTGAAGAAATGCTTATCCGAGCAAAACACTCGCCTTTCTGCTAAATGAGATTTAAGTCAACTACAAGCTCTATTTCATCAAGGAACCGGTTAAGATTATGGACCAAAAGCCAAACGATTGAGGCAAAGTCGGTTTCCTATCGTCAAGGTACGCTAGAACTCTAGGAGGGGTCCTGAGTTCACCTGGGAACGTGAAGACCAAATGCAAAAGAAATACCCGCACCTTTTCACCAACTCTGCACCTGTGGCAGAGGTTGCGCCATAAGCTTTGAGGACAAAGCTCTTTTAACGGGGAAAGAATATCACAACCCGTGAATTTCCATTCAGTATCATAACCGTTTTTCGTCTAATAATTTGAATTTTTATAAGTTTCGTATAACTTTTACGCGTAACCGGGAAGTTGTCCCGTAAATATCTGAGAATCGTCTTCGAGAGCGAACCATACTATACTTCATCGTAGTCTTTCGTCATTAGACGCGTTTTTTACGTTTTTAATTAATATTTAAAATTTCATAATTTTCCGTGATATCGTTACTCGTTTTGTTACTTACGTGATACGTGTTTTGATCTATACCTATGCATGTGCATGCAAAGCCTTGGAAATTAAATCCAAAAGTGAGCACTATGACCCTAAAATATTAGAGACCATTTTTGGTCCCCCCTTTGGCCTTAGTATAACCAGATACACACACACCCTTTGGCATGGGATTCCATTTTTGAAATTTTGATACAAGTTAACATGCTTCCTACAAAGTGGCTTATGTACAAGGTCCTTCCTAGACTCTCATTCGTGGATCATTTCGGCCCCCCTTTTTCCTTTGTACTCGGCCGAACAAAGCCATGCACCAAGTCTAGGTGCATCCTATCTCATACCAACATATAAACAAGTGCCTGACCAGCTCTCGGGCAACGAAGAGAGTACAAAAGAGCTTGTACTTCATCATCGAATTTAATATCAACCGACATCAACCTTGATAGGATTGAATTAAACTCGTTTACACGATCTACAACTGAGGCTCCTTCCTTCATCTTCGTATTAACCAACTGTCGAATAAGAAACACCTTATTTGACGCGCTAGGTTTCTTGTACATGTTAGACAGAGCTTTAAACAAGCCGTATGAAGTATTCTTATTGATAATGTTGTAGGCCACGTTCTTCGCCAATGATAGCCTGACCGCACCCAGAGCCTGCCTATCTAGCAGGGCACAATCCTCAGCCTTCATGCATGTATAGGTTTTGGCTTTGGCAAGGCTCGTGAAGATTCTTCTGATACAGATAGTCCTTCGATCTGCATCTGTTCAAACCAAAATCGTGACCATTAAACCTGTCGATCTTTATCTTACCTTTTCTTGCCATTGTTTATCGTAGACTTGACTCTTGATACCACTTTGATAGGGTATATCGCACCTGCACACACCGTAGTACAAAATTTGTTACGTTATATAGCTCTGCACACAACCGTCAAAACAAAACAAAGAGTACAAAAAACGCTTGCGGAAAGTAAAGAACACGAGATATAACGTGGTATCTACGACTTAGGAAGTCGTAGCAGTCCACGGGGTCAAACTAGAGAGATTTTATTATTATGGTACGCACACACACAAGAGATACAAGTTTACAATTACATTGAGGGGTTATTTTAGGTGTGAGACCCTAATCCAATTTACTCATTCTACTGATGTGGGATATAAGCCTTCACGACTCAACAGCTTGGTCATCTAAACGACAACCAATTGTGACTCTCTCTACTACAAAAGCTGAGTTTGTTACTGCTACAACATGTGCCTGTCAAGTGATTTGGCTTAGGAGAATTCTCAGGCACATTGGTTGCCACTCGGAAGAAAGTATTATTGTAGTTTGTGACAATATTGTCATACTATTAGATCGTCAAGAAATCCAGTGATGTATTAACAGAAGCATGGCATTTTTTTTTTAATGTTCGGTACTATTTTCTCGAGACTTAGGTAATTGAAGGGGGTTAGTAGACTTAAAGTTATTGCAACACGCAAGCTCAAATTGCTAACTTGATGACAAAGCCACTGAAGCTTGATCAGTTTGAGGAAATTTAGGTTAGCAACTGGGCATGAGTGAGATAAAACCAAAGATGTTGATCCTTTAGTTTAGGAGAAGGTATGTTGAATAATTTTTAAGTCACGTGAATTAAATCTGATTTGAAGATTGGTTTGTTTTTGAAAGTTTCAGTCTTACCTTAAGAATATGATCTACCTAAGATAGGAGGTTAGCTTTGGAATAACGTTTATTTTCTGTTTTTCCTTCCTGTATTTAATTACGTAGTTGGTTCATTGAATAATACACAATTTTCATTTCCATTTTCTTGTTCAGTACTTATACATAGTGAGTGATGTGATACCAACAAAAATACGATCTATGTGGTTTGCTAAAAAAGTGCGTCTGGCATTCTCCTCACAATGACATCACTTTTTTCTTTTTAACTGACAAATATTTGCACGTTCGTTCCTCAGAGGTGTACTGGTGGCTCACTTTACTAACGAAAGATGAATTTTTAGACCAAATTTGAGTCAAGGACGTGAGACCGACTTTTGACAAACCACAAAGATGTAGTTTGCACTTTTACTCATTTATTAAAGAATTATTAGATTGACAAACGTCAAGTTATGAAAGTAATTAAAAGATCCAAATAATGGAAGAATTATTATCGTAACCTTTAGGAAACTAGCTAGGCGTAGGAGTGTTACTTTTACGTTCTTTCCCTCCATGCTCAAACCTAAACAAGAATCTAGGGAATTCCGTATTTAATGGTATTGTTTTCATATTATTTTGTGGTTAGTGTATTAAAGTTGTTGCAGGTACAATGATAATTTATATTCTCTAGCTTATAGTCTTTATATACGTAGAATGAGGTTGAGTAGCTGCAAACCTGTGAGCAAATGAAAATGATCAGAATATACTTAGTAGTAGTAATTTATAGAAACGAGCTTATATGTATTGTAATAACTGATAGATTGCTATTATGATCTTATCCAATAGAATTTAGAGTAATGCAATAAGTGATTCGTACATGTTTAAAGAAAAAGCTGTCGACTATTGCGTCATGCGCCACGTATAAGCATTGCTAATTGGATCCGTCATGTAAGCACACCATTTTGGTGCCTACTCCACATCATTTTTTAATACTAGACCCACTCAACTCGAACAAGGGTAATTAAAGTTTGGGTTTTATAACTAATTAACCATATTAATATTCACGAGTACGCAGCGGATAAGTGATCACGTGCTAGACAATTAATAATTAACAGATAGAAAATTGTACTTTTGCACGATAAACGATACACCGTTTAAAGGTAATCGTAAACACCGTTTCTATTTACGGTGTGTTATAATTACCACGGCGAAACTACCAAGAATTCCAAAGTATGATTCCTCTAAGCTTCCAACATATACGTTCTTGCAAACGACGATGTATGCTTTTGTACTAGTAGTGTTATAGCAAACGATCTTCTTCGTCTCTTGATTCTATCAAACTTGACGAAACTGTAGAATCACAAAGGATGTGACGATCGAACGTAAACGAATAAACCAAAAGGGGTGTCAGGGTTTGTTTGTGTCTAGTGTGAATACAAATCCAAAGTTCCATAACTTTGAAGCCGGATGACCAAAAGGAAGAATGTTCGACTTTGGTTTTTTAGGTTTTTTACCAAGTTATATTATAATGAAAAACCAAACCCATATATATAGACTTGATCTCCCAATCCTTGTGGGATTATATGTTCCAGCCGACTGAAAAAACCCTCTCACCTCCTTAATAGGGGTTTATGACCAATTAAAAGGAAAATCGTTACTTTCTTTTTCCTTAAATGCCAAATTAATAACTCATTAAATATTTAATTTAACTATTTAACATAAGTTATGCTTATCACATAAATATATTACATTTAATATATTCATTAATTGTTTACGTATTAACGCGTGCGTCCCCGTAGGCTCGAATAAATAATTCGGACATATATTAATTTATACTTGGACATATTCCAACAGCTCCCACATGGACATGTATAAATAACATAATAACATTGGTAAGCGTCTAGCAACACGTCAATGCTCCCAGAAATATCCGAGTGTGGTTTCATAAAGTTACGGATAAATGATTTAGATATTTACAATCCCTTTGTTTCCGATACCGTGTTAAAAATGGATATGGATCAAAATCATTCCATTGTTTAACGATTCTGTTTCTCATATATGTAACTAATCAAGATTACCGAAAATCAATGAGACACATCTACATGAGTTTTCGGGTACGGCCATACACACATCTGATTAATTCTATGAGGGGCCCAGTGGCATCATTCTTCAACATTTGAAGGAACAAATTCTTTATTGACTACAAGTGTCATGTCACCATGCTTCATAATCACTTCTGAAATAATCCTTAATAGCTACCTTATTCAGGATAACCAGAACCAAATCAAGAAGGATAATCCACACATGCAAGACCTACTTGCATCTCAAGTCTAAGGATTTTATAAATAAAATCACTTACAAGATTTACTTAATGACGCCGATCCATAAAGTAAGATTCTTGTTCGTTGGGGAAATCCAATATCCATCTTATGAATATCATGTGAGTTTGGTGGAGTCATCCTTAATATCTACAATATCACCAATCATTCAGAATTGTCTTAGTTTAACAACATTCCCACATTGTTAATCGACAACGGATTAATTTAGAATAATGGAAATATTATTCATGGATTAAACATGCAAATATAGGACACAATTTAAGATATAAAATAACAAAAATACCAAGTATCATTATCATAAAATAAATTGTTCAAACATCCCTTATCCAAATACTAAACACAGATCTACATGAAACTACTAGCTAAACGAAGTCCCATGCTCCTAGCATGTTGAGTAAGCTTTCCATTTGGTAAAGCCTTCGTAAAAGGATCAGCCAGATTGTCATCTGTGTGAACTTTAAGGAGTTTTATTTCGCCCAGTGCAATACTCTCGCGAACATAATGATATCTCCTATGGTAGTGTCTGGCGCCCCTCTGAACCCCCGGTTCGTTAGCGAAATGTAGTGCGGCTGAATTATCGCAAAACATTTTAATAGGTTCGTTTATTGTTGGTACGATACCAAGCCCTGAAATAAACTTCCTAATCCAAACAGCTTCCATCGCAGCTTCTGAAGCAGCTATGTATTCAGCTTCTGTAGCAGACATTGCAGTAGTACTTTGCTTGGAACTTTTCCAGTCCACTGCGCCTCCATTCAAAATGAAAACATATCCTGTCTGAGATTTTGTATCATCTCTATCAGTCTCAAATCCAGCATCGCAATAGCACTCAACTCGAAGTTCAGCTT
>BQNB010107841.1:0-20442 GCA_026074375.1 Tanacetum coccineum | reverse complement strand
TTATAAGTTTTTAAACCCTTTTTCAAAAATTAAGGGTGTGTTTGGGTGAACCTTAAAAATGGGTCAAAATGATATTGTCCATGGGTTGAGGTATCTTAGTGAGTTTTAGCTTAATCTTTTAAGCTCATTTAAACTGTTTTCAAAAGTTTTAAAGGTTCAAAATGGTTTTTCAAAGTTTTTAAATCCATTTTCAAATCTGTGAGTATTTTAGGAAATCCCCAAGTGCTTATTTAATTAAGCACTTGGATTTTGAGTGTTGAGTGTCAAAAAGTGTGTTTTGTGTGTGTACAAAAAAGGCTGTTAAGCAGCTTTGGTCTTTTGACTTGTTAAGTCAAAGTTCACCAAGTTTTTAAGTAACAAATTTCAAAAAGACAAAAGCCCTTTTTCACTTATCAAATTCAGCAAGTAAACTTCATTTTTTTAAGCTCAAAACTTGTTGCACAAGTCCATAAGCTAGGAGACTTAATCTGTTTTTAGTTAGATTTTCAATTTGAGCTTATTTGACAGCTTTTAACAAGCTGTCAAATAAGCCCATAGTTTTAAGCTTAAATCTCCCCTGGTGCAAAGGGGAGATTTTGAGCTCCTTTTTCTTGGTTTTTAAGTGTGTATAAGCCCAAGTTATTGGCTTATTTCAAGAGCCTACAAGCTCTTGTATAAGCCTCTTGAGTTTCAGCCCTTATTAAGCTTGTTAGTTGGCTTATTTTTAAGCCCAAACCTTGCTTTTGGCTGTTTTCACATGGCTTAAGTAGTAGGACTGCTTATTTTTTCTTTATGCTTGTTTAGCTTATGTCATAAGCTCTTTTTATCTCTTAATAGTCTTTTTAGGTTAGCTTAGGTAAGTGTTAAGCTTATTTTGCCTTCCCTAGCTTATTTAGAAGTCCACAGCTTATGCATTTAAGTTTTAAGCTTTATTATAGTTTCTGTCACAATAAGCTGTTTTCAACAGCTTATTTAGTTTAGCTTTCCCTTTTTTTTAGCTTACCTAGGTTAGTTTAGACCTCTTAGCTTATTTTAGTCTTTGTCTTAGCTTATTTCGACCCTAAGTCCAAAAGGACTTAGCATTTTCTAGCTTTAAGCTCTTTTAGCTATACTGTCGAACTTTAAGCTGAATTTTCAGCTTATTTAGTGCTTTTCTCAAAAAGTTGTAGAAGACAAAGTTGTTAAGCCCCACGAGCTTAACAACTTTGCTTCTTTGAGTTTTCGAAAAAAAAGGGGAAAGACAAGAGGTCCGGGTGAGCAAGACTCAAACCCGTGACCTCTCGATACAATCCCCTTTCACAACACACTCATACCGCTGCGCCCTTGGGTCTTTTTCGTTAAAGACTCAAGGGCTTGGTTACTTATAGTCATTTTTCACCTTTATAGCTTATGAGCTGTGATAGCTTATTCGGGGCTTATTCATTGAGCTTATTTTTGTTTCTTATTTTTCGTAGGACTGTCATAGTATAAAGTATTTTTAGTGAATTTTTCAGAATTTTTCGAAGTCATTTAATATTTTTTATAATTTAATTTCGTTAAAAGTTTATTTAATTCATAAAAAATACAAAAATTATCAAAAAAATATTTTGCTTTTTTAGAAAATTTTCTTTTGTCATATAGTTTGTAGGAAAAATATAAAAAATTTTGTAGGGTCATTTTTACAACTTTTTACTTTTTAAAGAACGGTCCGGGTGCGGGATTTTGTTTTGACTCGTTTTTTGGTCAAACGAACTCCGTTTTCGGTCTAGTCTTTTTCATTCTTCGTTATTTGTCCCGTAGAGTAGTTTAGAAGTGAAAATTTCTTCGTAGGGTTATTTTTAAAGATTTTAGGTTTTTCCCCCTTTGTTCGGGATTCGGGCTCTCGTTTTCTAGTTTAATTTCGTAATTTATAGGTTTGCCTTCAGAAATGGTGTTAATGAAGAGGTGTGGGTAAATTTTTTTTATTTGAACAGTGACCCCAACGGTCATGAACAGTGACTCCAATGGTCACTGAACAATGACCAACGGTCACTCCTTCCCTTTAAATACCAAAATTTTTGTATCCTCCATTTCTCCACACATCACTTAATCTTTCACTTATATTCCTTTTATCCAAACCTCTCAAAATGTTGCATATCATCACACTCTTGGCGATGATGACCACGATAGCACTCGGAATTTATCTTGCCTACTTCTCATACGAAGAAGGATTTCAGTATCTGGCCTTTATTCTAGCAATTCTCATGCCCCTCATCGTTCTTGTAATCAGCGTGGATCTCCTTTAGAAGAAATAGATATTATTGCTAGGGGAGGGTTGTAATAAAACTTGTATTTCCTTTATGTCCTTATGTAATCTTATTTCTAAGATAATAAACAGATGTTGTGGCAACAATTCTATTTGTTATTTTTATTTTATGTCATTCGAATATTTCGTTACCACGCTTGGTAACTCATTTGCATTCCTCTTTAGTTTAATTTAACTTGAGTGTTCAGGATTTGTGATGTTGGTTTAATATTTATTGTTGCGACCAAAGCTCGACTTCTAGCGGGCTTTTTTTCATTCCCTTTGGCTTAACGCGTCAGTTATAACATCTTTCATAGAGTGATAATGACTTTATACCTATGGTGGTGTCGTAACTACCAAGCTCTATGGTATTACGTATTCATCGAAAATGATGAATTGGTATTTCCTTAATGGCGAGTAAACTTGTTAGTGGATCGTCCTAGGGTGACTAGGGATGTGTCTTGACTTTTGGACATAGGATTTTTGTATAAAATGATGCCGACTTTATATAGTACGGTGGTGTAAGAGTTTACTTAGTAATTATTATTGTCAGTTTGGTTTCTTGCGATGATTACATTTTATGAATACGCACGCAAAACTTGATATAAAAGAAAATTGTCTTTTGACAAGAAGTTTTAAGGTGACTACTCTTAGCATGGCATGGTACTTTCCTGAATTATACATAGTTGATCAGGCCATGTATAAATAAGGACTAACGATGCATTGCTCATTTTCGTCAAAATGGCGTTATGATTTCATAATATTCGTGAGAGTAGTTTGCAAGAGTAAATAAGGAATCTAAGTTAATATTGACGAAATTTTTATAATATGATAATTTGATAGATAATTTAAACTTATTCGTACGACAAAAATTTAAGAGAAATACAACGAGAACTCCTAAGGAAATAAAGTTTAAGATAGTTCCAACTTAGGGTTTACTAGGCAAAGCGAGACAACTTTCCCTTTTAAGCTTCAATCTCATCCTCAATGTTGTTAATGTCTTGTTCGGTTTCTCCTCCTCCAAAGGCATACACCATTCCACGTGCTTTACCACACCTACGAGGACACGGAACCTGGCTGATGATGTGCCTTGCACCTATTGTACTGTGGTAAGTTCACAGCGTAGCCTCTACCCTTAACTGGGGCTGCCACATAAACCTTAGCAGCTTCTTGTCTTCGATTTTGCTGCTGGTGATAGTTGTTCCATTGCTGGTCTTCCCACTTCCTTTTATTGCTATCACCGATCCTTAATGTCTTAGCATGATCCCCTTGTTAAATCAATTTCTTAGCATGTTGATTGCATCATGCAATGTGCAGGCTTTGAAGATGTAACATTTCCTTTGTTTCCCTCGGGGAAATCCTCGAATTGTACTTTTCAATCTTTTTCTTTTCAGTTGGACCACCAACTCAGAGTAAACATCATTAAACCAGTTCATGGAAGCGATTGTTGTATGCCTCGATGTCATCTCCTTTCAAAGTCAAAGTCCAAAGATCTTGCTCCATCCTTTGGATTTCAGTTGCTGGGCAGTATTCAGTAGTCATATGCTTTTACGTTGCTCCAGGGGATCTGATTAGCAAGTCCTAAAGTTTGAACATTTCCATTCCACCAGGTCAGAGCACGACTCTCGAACGTGCACACAACAAACTTTACCTTGTCATCTTCAGCACACTTACAAATCTCAAACACTTGCTCCATCTTTTCAAACCAGCGTTTCAGTCCGACTACGCCTTTAGTCCCGCTGAAAGAGTGAGGCTTGCCGTTCATAAATGTCTTATACGAACATCCTTGCACATCTGGTGCAACAGTTCCTCCAGTATTTGCTGATCCAGATCCACCAATATTGTTTGAGTCAGCTCTTGTCTTTTCATATTCTTCAATAGCTTTGGCCACACGCTTTTCCCACTAATCATTAACAGATTTCTTCTTTTATCTCTAGGCAGCATGATTCTAGCCAAACAAGTATCACATTCGTTAAGAATTTATAATGGTATTGCGAATTCATGGCACGTGATAATAAGAGAGAAAAGGAAATAGAAAAGTGATATAAATAATCATAGTTTAATCAGGATGGTCAATATTTATATAATTGACCGATAGAAATTGATACTTATATGTCAAAAGATAGACGTAAGAGATCGAATTTAAACCAAGTATTATATATAATGCAATAATGATAATCGGAAAAGTAAGTAAGGATCAGGGAATACGTGCGAGTGAATATTAGATTTCAGATGAAGGATTCGTATTTAAAAAATGAAAGACAAAGAAATTCTTTAACTTGTGGTTACAGACTAGGTTTTGAAAATGACCCAGTTCCCTATAACCTTGGCTCTGGTACCATCTGTAACACCCCAAAAATCGGGTCACAGCGGAAAGGTAACAATGGGGTGCTACATCAAAGTACAAAAATCAAGATATAGAAAACGACCTTAAATGGACGTTAAAAATAAGTTTCATTCGATGTCATTACAAAAGATCAGAGTTTTCACGTTAGGTCCCATAGTTTTATTTTAAAAGACATTAAGTTTTTTTAAGACAAAAGTTTCATTGGAATTTAAGATATCAGAATCCTCTAATAGATATCCGTCACGGCTCCCATCCAAGCTTATACCTCAGCACCTGAGATAAAAACATGCTAAAACTGTCAACAAAAACTTTGGAGTGAATTAATAGGTTTATCAAGATATAGCGTGGTCCACAAGATTTAAGTAATATAGACTATAAACACATTCAATAGTCCAACAACATTGTATTATTACCATAAGCTCATGAAACGACACCCTTAAACGTTTAAACTGTAATCTAACCGTACTCGAGGTTTGTGCACCAACACGGCAACATATGTTACAAAAACATTCCTAAAATTTTTATCAAACTTATGCTGCCAATCATCCTATGAATTTTTCTTCGATTGTGAAAATGCGTCAATGGTCAACTAGATAACCACAGCCTAGACGGGGGGGGGGGGGAGGATGGTCAGTTCCCAATAGATCTATCCATAACACTAGCGTTTTACACAGCTGGTAAATAACGGTTCATGTAAAAGGGGACTTAAATGGCAATAACCGGTAACTTATAGGCAATACATGTAATCAGGAAAATTAGTATAAGTTTTGAAAACACTTGCTGGTCCAATGAAATTCAAGCTTGTTATCTCCCGTATTTATTAAAGCAAGTAGTAGAAAAAGGGGCTACGAGAACTACCTTGAGTGAAATGGTAATCAACAAAGTATTCACATGATATTGCGTTTCGCTACGATCGATGCAACCTAATCCAATATAGATCGTATAAGTACTAAACACTTGATGATTATAGGTACATTAGCTCAGCATACTATAGTTCGGGCTATATAAGTAAGATGTCATGTAGTGACGTTTGAGGAGCTAGGGGAACTTTAAATCGTAAATCCAACAACTCGTCGATACGCCACCCCGAAGAGGCCTCATTAAGAAACTCCCTAGTAATATAGTACTTTGCTTAATACCACATATAGGTCTATATTGTTCAATCACCAATTCTAATTGTTTGGTAAAATAGTGATTTAATAAGTAAAAGTTTATAATTACCGTTTAGTAAAACTGGGCGTATCTTTGCATTTAAGTCCGATTTTGATGTTTCTTATGCCCACGCTTCGTATTTAGGACGAGTTTCATAATTTGACATTTTACATATTTTGGACCCTCTGTTGAACAGTTTTTTTATGTACACAACACGTTATAAAGTTATTTTTATAGTTTTAATTATCGTAAAACCCGTAAACGTCATATTTTATTTGTTATAGCTCCGTTTTTAGTGATTCTTTCAAGTACGTTCTCATAATTAAAAGTTCTACTTATTTATGAGGTTTAAAAAAATAATTATTTCTGTTATGAACAGTAACTTTTATAAAAATAGTTTTATAAAAGTATTAATTGTCGTAAACTCGCGAAATTCATAACTCGTTCGTTATTAATTGAAAAATTATGATTCTTATCATTTTGGAATCCTAAAAATATGTATAATTTGTTAAAATTCCAAAATTGCTGTTTGATAATTTTTTTTAAAAAGTTTTTATAAAAATTCTTTTACGACTCCGTTTATTAACGTATAATGTTTTTACCCGAATAGTTTTCGTTATTAATCTGTTTTTTCGGAGGTTTATTATATTTTTTGGATTCGTTCTTGAGATGTACGTATTTTATGAAAATATAAAAATGATGGCTTTATTTTTTGAATTAAAACAGGCAACTTTTGTATATTTTTTAGATATAATTTGTTTAAAACTAGTTTTTTAACGTTTTAGTTTAACCACTTTGTTACTAGTCCATTATAACACTTATTATCACATGTTTTATATCCTTAGAGTCTCTAGTACATGATTTATTCAACCACATAACACATGAATAGGTGTACAAAATTATAATCACAAGCAAAAATATATTTTTACATGTTTAAAGTAAAAACTAATGTGTGTTTTCACACTACATAGAACTTATATACACATAAAATGATAAATGTAAAGACATAAAGGGTTTTTAGATAACCTTAGAGTGATGTAATATGATAACCAACACAATCTAAACCCTTGTTTAGATTTAAACCTAGCTGCAGATCTGAAACCTTAAACCAGTGAAAACACTAAATTTAGCTTTCTTTGCTTCAACACTTGAAAATACTTATCCTAACCTTCAAACCATCTTAGTAGGTCTTAGATATGTTGTGTGTATGCTTGTATAAGTGGTAGAAAAATTTGTATGGTTGTTGTGGGATGGGCTTTTTGAGCCGTGGGTTATTAAGCACCAAAGGGAGAGGATTTGTTGATTTTTCTTAAGTGTATAAGAGTGTGTATTCTTACCACTTAGATATGCATGTGTAGTATATATATTAAGGTAGTTAAAGATGACCAAAGACTAGTCAAGGGGGGAGGGTTGGTCTTGGGAACAAGATGAGTAAAATGAGGAGTCTTGGGTTCAAAGAACACTAAACTGTCCAAAGCCTTTATTTGAGTATGTGTTATTTGTTCCCTAATGAGGATTCATCCAGAATTTAAGGAGGAGGGGGGAGAAAAAGAATACTAGTTGGTTCTTGTTATTTTATGTAAGTAACTTGTATTTACTTGTAGTTAAAATGTGTAGTTTAGTTTATAAATGTATAACTTGTAATGTATAGGTTTTAGTTAGTGTATTTAATGAAAACTTATGACTAACAATGTTTAACTTGGATAAAGTTTATATACTTAGGCATTGGGTATAAACATAGGTATTTGTTGAAGCGTAGGAAAGTTTTGGTGGTTCCGTTAATGCCTAAACGTATTTTATTGCGAAACGTAAACGTTTTACGCAACCAATAAAAATAAAATATAAAAAGTTTATTATTATTTTCGTAAAAATAATATATTGCTTGCTTGACGAAAGCTTTAATTCGTTTGATGTCTGTTTACGTTAATTATTGATTTTTAGCTACGCGATTTAAACTAACTATTAAAATTAAAAGCCGAACGTAGTACGAGTAAAAATTTATAGTGATTTGATAAAAAAAATACAGATTGTTACACCTTCATCTCTTATTGGGCTGCCCCGACACCATTTATATGGGTCAGGCCGACCCTTATATGTACAAAGTCCAAGGTTTATATAGTCCAGCCCATGAAGCTCAGCCAAGGTTTTATGATATGTTTTAGGCCCAAGATGGAAATGAAATACACCGGTCAAGAACATAATCAATAATGATTGATATCAAAATTGTGAAGTTCGCTGTGCATTGAGGCGTTTGTGATTCACACGCCTAAATTAAATCACATTGGCGCGTATTCTGCCCCACTCACACGCACTAATTTTCCTTGTGGTAAATCAAGGGCCTACACGTTACAAGGAATGTTTGCTAAATAAGCTCAGCTATTTGTTCGTTTTCACCGAGCCAATGTTTATTAAAGATAGTGGGACACGCGGCATACCATGACTGGTGGATCTTACCTTAAACGCGTCATTTGGCCACGTGGAGCTCATTTGTTGGTGGATCTAGACCTGGATTGACTGGAAAAACAAGGTGCGGAAATCTAAGCCAATCATTGGCGGTTAAATGATGTTTCCTATAAATTTTGTGCCCCGCTCCCCACATGGAAATTTACAAGAATGCCCCCCAAGCTTTGGTTATAAATAAAACGCAAGCAACAGTATTATTAGAGAGTAGTATTAGTGTAGTATACTCTTAAATTAGTTTTAGCTTATTTTTCTTAGTCATAGTTTTTAGCTTATTGTAGCTTAATATTTTGGCTTATTGTAATCACTTTTAGCTTATTAATGAAAAGAGGTTTTGAAGATTTGTTTCTTATTCTCATGTCTTGATCTTTCTTTTCTCTCTTTCTTTCTTTTTAAGCTTTTCGACTAAAATCTTTTCCATCCAGCTTGTTTAAGAGCTTTTCTGCTGGGCTTATTAATCAATAAGTTATAAATTAAATAAGCCATAATTGGCTTATCAGATTTATTTGATTATTTCTTTGATAACTTTCAAACGCATAAGCTTATAAATAAGCCCTTGGTCTCGGTTTATTTTCGAATAAGCTTGTTATTGCTTATTGTTCCACTGCTTACTTATAGGTTTTCCTCTATGTCAAATAAGTTCCTTCTATGGCTTATTCGTTTGGGGATTAGCTTATACAATCATAAGTTTTAGCTTATTTCGTTTCCATTTCTTTTCCTTTCTTATTTTTGATTAAGCTATCTAGTTAGCTTATTTGATTCCTTTTTCTCATTGCTTCTAGATTCGATTAAGCTTTTACTTAGCTTAATCGATTGTGAGCTTTTAGGAGTATAGATCTAGCTTATTAAAGCTTATTCCTTATTGTGTAGTTTTCGAATAAGCTACCTATTAGCTTATCGATTAGCTTATTTTGAGTTTATAGTTGTTTGCTTTTTGGTAGCTTATTAGCTTATTTTCTAGATCTATTCCTTAATCATACCCGTCTCTCGTTCACTTTTCTAAGTTGAAAACCTTAGTTTCGGGTGGAATAAGATCAATAGTTAGCTTATTGTCTTTAGTTTTAATTCCTAGCTTATTCATATTGTTTAACCATTGTTTGAATTGTGATTTAATAGATTCGATTTTACTCATGAGGCGTGGAGCTTAAAGGTTACATAAGTTAGATTAATTTCCAAGTTTAGAGCTTTATTTAGTTTTTATTAAGCTTATAGTTAATAAAGTTTGCAACTTTATTTACTATTTAGCAAAATAAAGGCTATTAGAGAAATAAACTAGGTATTTTTCTTAGTTTATGTAATCGGGTGGTTTTATATTCGATTTATGTTCAATCATTCGGTTCTTTCCTCTTTCTCTTTTCAATACTAGTATGCTTAGTGAGTAGATTTTATATATGCTTGTTAAGTGATAAATTGTTTAGTGAATTAAGTGTGATTATAAAAGTGGAAATATTGATTAGTGATTTTCGGATTACTTAGATTAGTGTTTTGGTTATTCGAGCGGGCAAAAGCCGTAAGAATAATTAGGCATTAATTTAGTAATCGATATCTTGATAAAAATTGTTTTCAATAAAAACCAACGTTGTGAGAAGATAATTTATTTGAAAGATATTGATTCATCGATAAGGACTTAATATTAAATTCACACTTAAGGATCTATATATTTCACTTAGCAAGCATATATTTATATATATATATATATATATATATATATATATATATATATATATATATTATATATTTACTTTCTTCGTTTATTTGCTTTGCTTATTGTTATTTGTTTATATAGTTTTTATTATTTGATTCTTAGTTTTAAAATCAAAAACCAAAATATTTATCAATCAAGCATCAAACAAAATACTTTTGTGGATTTCAAATTCATCTCTCGTTGGGACACGACACCCAGAAGATTGACTTACTTGTCCTCAAATAATTTTCATATCGAACGGGAAATACTTATATACTATTACTCAACTCGATTTTATCGAATCAATACACCACGAAGTCGTTTGATCCATCAGGGAGAGTCAGAATTGGAGCAATACACAGGGCATCTTTCAGGATCTGAAAGGCTTTCTCTTGTTCTTCTCCCCAATAGAACTTCTTATCCTTTTAGGTCAACAAGATGAGGGGTTGTGCTATCCTAGAGAAGTTTTCAATGAAATGTCGGTAGTAACCTACTAATCCTAAGAATTAACGGATCTCTGACGGAGTGCTAGGATCTTTTCAATTCTTCACTGCTTCTATCTTGCTAGGGTCCACATGAATACCTTCTTTGTTGACTACATGTCTAAGGAAACGTACTTCTTGCAACCAGAACTCACACTTTGAGAACTTAGCATATAATTTCTCCTCCTGAAGTAACTCTAGGATTAGTTTTAGACAGACTTCATGCTCTTACTTAGTCTTTGAGTAGATTAGGATATCGTCAATAAAGACTATGATGAACTTATCCAGATCGGCTTACACATACGGTTCATTAAGTCCATGAAGACAGCAGGTGCATTAGTGAGCCCGAACGACATAACTAGAAACTCGTAGTGTCCATAACAAGTTATAAAAGGCGTTTTTGTTACGTCCTCCTCGTGTACTCTTAGCTGATGGTATCTCAACCGAAGATCTATCTTTGAGAAATACCACAAACCTTGTAGTTGATCAAACAAATCATTAATCCTCAAAAGAGGGTAACGGTTTTTAACTGTTAGTTTGTTCAGTTCACGGTAATCAAGTCAAATCTTTGTTGAAATCTCGTGATTTCATTTCGAAGATTTGTGGTTTTGGAAGGAGGGAAAAATTTGTTGATGAATTTGGAAACAAGATCATCCCATGTTTGAATCGATCGAGGGGGCTCTTTTTCTAGCCAAATCCGGGCTGCACCCTCGAGGGAAAATGGGAAAAGCATAAGCTTTACCGACGTACTCGGGACGTTCGGGAACTTCATCGTAGAAGTGATCTTGTTGAAATAACGAATGTGGGCATGAGGATCTTCTTTGTCATGTCCAAAGAACTGCTTGTTCTGAACGAGGTTGATTAAACCATGCTTTAACTCAAAGTTTGCATTGATTTCGGGGACTACAATTGCATCTTCGTAACCCTCGGTGGGTGCTTCGAGCAATTGAGCCATGGTACGTTGATCATCCATTGGAGGTGGAGGAGGAGGTGGATGATTTTCAAGAGGATCTTCAAGATTGAAGGGTTCAACAACAGCTGGAGGAGCTTGATGTTGATTATGAAGATTACGAGTCTGGGAACGAGTGTGCATACACTAAGAAGAAAAATTTACACTAATTTTTTTTTGGTTTTTGTTGGTTTATCGAAAGTAAATTCACAATTTATTTTAATAACGGACAACGAAAAAGACAACTTAAGCCTAATAATCAACAAGCTTCTCGGTAACTCTTCGAAAAGAAAAACGCACAAAGGAGCGGAGGAATAGGAAAGCGCGAAGCTATTAAAAACCTTTTTCCTTTAGGGTCGTAGTTCCTAGGAACAACCCGCCTTATACCCCTCTTAGAGTTTGTTAATCTTTCTAAAGGTGAACCGTACCTCGCTAGTGACACAAAAGGCAAGTTTTTAAATCTTTTGTTCGAGCTGGAAAACACAAAGTTTTACCGGAAGTTATTATGATAATACCTCGATTGAGAATATTATATTTTGGCTTTGACCAATTTGTGAATTTTATTTGTAAATTAAAGACAATGTTTTTATATTTTTGATTTTTTTTTTTTTTATAGATTGTATGCACAAATTCAAACACGGATAATCAACAGCAACGATTTCGGAATCACAGCCTCCCCGGCAGCGGCGCCAAAAATTGACAAATTAGGTTTGCTTTTCTTTTAATTATATATATAATATAATAATAATAAAATATATATATAATAATAAAAAAAACAAAAACAACAAATCAATGATGCCGGAAGCAGTATAAACTATTCCCGGGTCGTTAATTCCCCAACGAGGCTGAAATGGAAAAATCAACACAAATCAATGTAGCCGGAAGCAGTATAGACTATTCCCCCTCGTTAATTCCCCCAACAAGGCAGCAATGGAAAGATCGGTTACAATCTAAGATTTGAGTTGAATTAAGGAAATGATTTGGGATAGTGAAAAAGTTAATAAATTAAACAATAACGGAAAAAAAACGTTTAAGAAAATCTTAAAAATATTACTAAAATAAGCTGAAAAAAAACGGAGCCCCCGAATCCCCGTACTAAGGGGAAAAAACCTAAAAAACTTCAAAAATTAACCTACGAAGAAATGTTTTTAAACATTCTAAACTACTCTACGGGACAAATAACGAAGAATGAAAAAGACTAGACCGAAAACGGAGTTCGTTTGACCCAAAAACGAATCAACACAAAAACCGTACCCGGGACCCGTTCTTTAAAATACAAAAAGTTATAAAAATGACCCTACGAAAAGTTTTAAATTTTTCCTACAAACTATATGATAAAATAAAAATTTTCTAAAAAGAAAAATTTTTTTGATAATTTTTGTATTTTATCTGAATTTTTAGTTTAAAGTTTAAACTAATTAAATATAAAAAATAGTAAAAAGTCTACGAAAAATTCTGAAATTTTATACAAAAACTTAAACACTAAAGACAGTCCTAAGAAAAATAAGAATAAAAATAAGCTTAAGAAATAAGCCCGAAATTAAGCTAAAACAGCTTATAGGCTGTTTGGGGAAAAATGGCTTTAAATAAACAAGCCCTTGAGTCTTTAACGAAAAAGACCCAAGGGCGCAGCGGTATAAGTGTGTGAGAAAAGGGGGATGTATCGAGAGTCCTCGGGTTCGAGTCATGCTCACCCGACATCTTGTCTTCCCCCTTTTTTATTTTTTCGAAAACTTAAAACAAAGTTTTAAGTCACGTGTTAGTGGGGCTTAACAACTTTGTCTTCTACACCTTTTTGAGATAAGCCCTAAATAAGCTGAAAATTCAGCTTAAAGTTGACAGAATAGCTAAAAAGCTTTAAAAGCTAAAAAGCTTAAGTCATTTTGGACTTGGGGGTCGTATAAGCTAAGCCAATTACTAAAAATAAGCTAAGAGGTCTCAACTAACCTAGGTAAGCTAAAAAAAAGAAAAGCTAAAGCTAAATAAGCTGTTGAAAACTGCTTATTGTGACAAAACTATAATTAAAGCTATAACTAAATGCACAAGTTGTGAACTTCTAAATAACTAGGGATTGTCAAAAAATAGCTTAAAACTTACCTAAAGCTAACCTAAAAAGCTATGTGACAACAAAGAAGCCATACTAGGGAAAACTCAATAGCTTAAAAAAGAAATAAGCAATCTATACTAAAATTATGCAAAAACAGTTCACAAGGCAATGTTTTAGGCTAAAATAAGCCACACAATACAGATAAATGGGCCTTCCTAAGGTCTAAAATCAAGAGACTTATACAAAGCTTTATAAATTAAAGAACTTTCCCCCCCCCCCCCCCCCCCACCCCTTTTGATATAAGCAAAAATCTTGGGCTTAAATGGATTCAAAGGCTAAGAAAAATAAGCCAACTTATCCCCTTTTGCACCAGGGGAGCTAAGAGGCTTTTCTCAAGGGCTTATTTGACAGCTTTTAATAAGCTGTCAAATAAGCTCTAAACTAGAAAATAAGAGGAATAAACATATTGGAGTACTCTAACAATTGGCTTTGCACAAATTTTGAGACCTCCTAAAACTCATTTAAACAAGCTGATTTTTGATGGTGAAAAAGAGATGGTGATTTTTTTAAAACTGCTACACAAAAGGATTTTGTGAACTTTGACTTACCAAAGTCAAAAGACAAAGGTACTTTGACAGCTTTTGTAGACACACTAAACACTCCTATTTGACACTTAAACTAAAACTCCCAAGTGCTTATGAATATAAGCATTTGTGGCTTTTTTTCAAAAATGGCTAGGTTTTGAAAAGTTGGTTAGAAAATCCCCTGGCAAACTATTTTAAAAAACTAAAACCTTTTTAAAACAGTTAAATTGGTTAAAAGATTAAACTAAAGTTAACCAAAAACCTTAACCCAAAAGTTGTAACCATTTTACCCGATTTGGATGTTAACCCAAACACCCCTTAACTTTTGAAAGTGGTTTTAAAAATCTATAAAACATGTTTTAGACTAAAGTTTTTGAAGTATTAAGGATACCTAAGCTATTTAAGTTATATAAAAGACAAAAAGAAAAACAAATAAGCTCTTTTAAAGTAAAAATAAGCTAGGACAGAAATGGCTAATTATGGCAGTTTAATCTAAAATTGCATAAAAATGAAATGACAAGCTTAAACAAGTATAAACAAGCATTAATAGGTACAATAACAGTAATAAGCTAACAATAAGCCAAAATAAGCTATTGCTACTGTTAAATAAGCAAATTTAAAAGTAAAGTAACCAGTTAAATCCATTTCACAAAAAGGATTTTTGTTGAAGACTTAAAAAGACTCTAAACCTACCAACTTTATATTTAATCTAAACTAATCTTGAACCCAATAAGCCCATTCCATTAATAGCTCATTCTTCCAACTTTTCCAAATCAAACAGTACCCTTTAGCTCTTTTGAATATCCCTCACTTTTATTTGTGACTTTTCCTTAAATTTTGCTTAGAAACTTTTGAAAAACAGGTTGTAAGATAAAATGAGACTAAAATAAGAGACTTTAGCAACACAATGCAAAAAGAAACTTCACTTAATTTTTCATTAAAACAAGCACAAAAACTAAATACTTGTAAAATTACATAAAACTAACTTAAAGCTTAGAACTACTTCCAAAACTATATGCCACAATGGCTGTTACATAAGCCTTTAAATAGGAAAAAAAACGACTATGCAAACTTTTTCTTCTTTTTTTTGTGTTTTCTCTTCTTCTTCCAACTCACTAAAAGAGGATGAGCTAACTTGTGAGAGTGTAAAGTCAAGGGCCTCATCTGTCCCTTGATTATCCTTAGGTGCCCAAGTGATAAGATAATAACCGTGATGAGGTGTTTTTGTGTGGTTTGGTTGCCCAACATGGCAAACCCATGTGATGTGTGGGTTAGGGATTGTGATGGGTTTGGCTGAAATGGGAGGTCAACGAGGTTGAAAGAAGACATTTGTGGGGTTTAGGATTGGGCGGAAATGGTTGGGTACGATGATACATATTTTAAAACTGTATAGAGTAGAAGTTTTGGAAGTTTGGCAAAATCAAACCCCTCAAGGTTTAAACACCTTTGCACTCTCGCCTTGTTTGTTTATATAACTTTGGGGACTTGGCAAAACAAGTCCCCAAGAGTTATAATTGCAACTTTGCAGATATTCGTCCTTGGTGATTAAGAACATAATGAACTAGACAGATTAGCCCTTGGACTACATCTCTGAAAATGGCAGAATTCAACTTGCCAATTCATTTTCTCTTTTCTTCTTGTATATATAATGTAGGGATTGGCAATTTTAATCCCAAACTTATATTTTGGACTTTTAGACATTGTGCTCGGGGTTTGACTGGTTAACTATGTTATGGCGGCTGTGGCTTAGGACTTTGACTTGACTTTCCATGCTTTTCATTCCGAGTCCGTTGTCTGATTTGGCTTCGTTTTCGTCCTTTTCTTACTTAATCCCGTTTCCTGCACAACACAATTAGCAAAACAAGCGTATATTTGGCATTTTAGTTCCATTTTTGGTTATTTTAGCTCGTTTTTAAAGGCAAAAGGAGAGAGTAATTAAACATCATACCACATGTACAGACAAGATTCTTATGTTCAGGTTCATCAGAAAGATAAAGGACCTTCCTTCATGAATTACGTACTTGCAGAATCCACTACAACCTCATAGGACAAGGATTCCAAGTTGCTCCAGCTGCACATGAAAAACCTTCTGAAAGTTCTCCGAAAGACAATGATGTACAAGATTCAAAAGATGCTGCTAACAAGGAAAGTGAACAAGACTTGCAAGATGAACTTGAAAAGATGGTTACTCAAGAATTGCTGCTAAAGCTATGGATGGAAGTTTCCAATACAAGCCTTTGAAGAAGAAGAAGATGATTGCTCAAGAAATGATTGCTAAAGCTTTGGATGATGCAACAAGACAAGCTTTTGAAGAAGAAAAGAGGAATATTACATCACAAAAGAAGGCAGCTCAGGCTACCAGTTTTAACAAACTTAGTACTGGTAGGTCATCTGTTAGTACTGCTACCATGCCATATGTTAGTGCTGCTAGTACTCCTACAGGTGCAAATGCTGGTGAATCATCATTTGTCTATCTTGGAGGAAAAATACCTATTGATGCATCTACTCTCCCTAATGCTGATTTATAGATTGATCCAACTATGCCTGATTTAGAAGATGATTCTGATGCATTTTCAAATGATGGCATATTCAATGGAGCCTATGATGATAAGACTGTGGGTGCAGTGGCTGATTTCAACAATATGGATGTCACCATTAATGTCAGTCCTATTACCACACTCAAAATTCATAAGGATTATCCAAAAGATCAAATTCTAGGAGATCCTAAGTCAGCTGTTCAAACAAGAGGAAAGATTCAAGAGGCTTATTCAGCATAATAAGCATTGGTGAGCTACATCTCTAAACAGAATAGAACTAATAACAAAGATCACCAGAACTATTTGTTAGCATGCTTTCTCTCCTAAGAAGAACCTAAGAATATATCACAAACCTTACAAGATGAAAGTTGGGTTGAAGCAATGCAAGAAGAATTGCTGCAGTTCAAATTACAGATGGTTTGGATACTTGTTGATTTGCCATATGGGAAAAAGGCAATTGGCACAAAGTGGGTCTTTAAAAATAAAAGGGATGAGAGAAGTATTATTGTGAAAAACAAAGCCAGGCTTGTAGCACAAGGGTTTAGACAGGAGGAAGGAATAGATTATGATGAGGTTTTTGCACCTGTTGCCAGGATAGAGGCAATCAGGTTATTTTTAGCCTTTGTATTATACATGGGATTTACTGTCTACCAAATGGATGTTAAAAGTGCATTTCTCTATGGTACTATTGAAGAGGAGGTGTATGTCCATCAACCTCCAGGATTTGTTGATCTTGCTCATCCAAACAAAGTCTATAAGGTGATCAAAGCTCTTTATGGTCTTCATCAAGTCCTTAGAGCTTGGTATGAGACACTTTCTTCTTTTTTGATGGAAAATGGTTTCAGGAGAGGTACCATAGACAAAACATTGTTTATCAAGAAGAATAAGAGTGATATTATGTTAGTCCAAGTGTATGTGGATGACATTATTTTTGGCTCTACATAGAAGTATATGTGTACAGAGTTTGAAGACTGTATGCATAAAAGATTCCAAATGAGCTCCATGGGTGAACTCACTTTCTTTTTAGGACTTCAAGTGAAGCAACAACCTGATGGAATCTTTATTAGTCAGGACAAGTATGTAGCTGACATCCTTAAGAAGTTTGATTTTTGGTCCATCAGAACAGCTACTACTCCTATTAAGTCTAATAAGCCACTCGTCAAGGATGAAGATGGTGAAAATGTAGATGTACATGTCTACAGATCTATGATTGGTTCCCTGATGTATTTGACTACATCAAGGCCAGACATCATGTTTGCTGTTTATGCATATGCTACATTTCAAGTCACTCCAAAAGCTTCACACTTAAATGCAGTAAAAAGGATTTTTCAGTACCTCAAACATCAACCCAAATTAGGTTTAGGGTATCCTAGGGATTCACCTTTTAAACTATAAGCTTTCTTAGACAGTGAATATGAAAGAGCCAGCTTTGATAGAAAATCAACAACAGGTGGCTGTTAATTTCTTGGTAGAAGAGTGATCTCTTGGCAATGCAAGAAGCAGACTATTGTGGCAAATTCTACTACTGAGGCAGAATATGTTGCAGCTGCCAACTGTTGTGGGCAAGTACTATAGATACAGAATCGGATGATGGATTATGGTTTTAATTTAATGAACACCATAATCCATATTTATAATGAGAGCACTATAAGTGTTATCAAGAATCCTGTTGCTCATTCTAGGACCAAGCATATTGAAATTTGATTTCATTTTATCAGAGATTGCTATGAGAAAAGACTGATAGAAGTTATCAAGATTCACACAAACTCTAATGTTGCAGACCTTCTCACCAAAGGAATTGATGTTACAAGATTTAACTTTTTGGTGGTTAGCATTGGGATGTTAAATTTGTAACTACAAATTAAGGGGAGGCAAGATATTTGTTGTACAGCTTGTAGATGAATTCCAAGAATAGGAGATGGCTATGATGCTCATTTGGGGTTCACTATACTCTTTGGCATAAGGATTCAAGGTTAGATGTGGTACTAAGCTTAGTTCATATTGCTGCAGAAACTTTGTACTGCTAGTACCGGAATTAATACCGCCAGGCTTACTTAGTACTGCTCGAAGATATCTACATATGATTATGGTGTTTGAATTACGTGCAAAGCTATGTAATGCAGTTTGGTTTATTTTTTAGGGCTCTTCATATGGTACTAAGTTAGTTGGTGCTGCTAGTTTTGGTAACCAAAAAGTTAGTACCGCCAAGCTTAAAGTTGGTACCTGATATGTGAGAAATCACATATCCTTTTTATACCAAAAATGGCCTTTAAATGATCAAATTGTGCAAATTATGCTTGTATATTACTTGTTTTGTCATTTGTGATGTGTAGGTACGGATATTGCAAATATCATAAGAAAACGGTCAAAACCAGACAAACACGAACACAGGAACGGATAGAGTGCACAAGAGCCGGGAGTTTGCTACCAAAAGGCTAATCAAGGTCAACAAAAGTCAACAAAGGTCAACCCTTGGTCAACCTACAAAAGGACAAAACCCTCAAAATCCCAAATGAGCCCTTAATTTTAAAACAAATTCACTATAAGTCCCTAAACTTACAGCACCGTTAGTCCCTAAAAGCTTTAGGACTAACGGTCGTTATCCATTAATTATAAACCTTTACCAATTCACCAAATCCACTAACCATTTAACCGGCCCAACCCTTTCTTATATAAAACGTAGCCCAAGTTAAATAAGAAGAAAATGGGGCGGGAAAAACAGTTTTCACTGTTCACCCATCTTCCCTAAATTTACCCCGCCCTAATTAATCTCATTTAAGTGAAATTTACCCTTCTAGAAACTCACCTCTAACACCCCTGAAAATTTGGCAGTCCACGTTGGCGATCCTAACGAATTTGATTGGAGGATGGGTCGTGTAAGGCAAAGAACGACTTAGATCATTACTTGGAGGGCAAACAAGGATTGAAGAGTCAAGATTAAAAGTGGGGGAGCATATGGGAGGCCTAGAAGCTTCATCTTATGGTTATAAATAGAAGCATTTTTACACACAGGAGGGACCATCTAGGAGTAGGAGTAGAGTAGCAGTGTAGATTAGCTTATAGCTTATTTTTCAGCTTATTGTCATTTATTTTTATTTCCTTTTCAAGCAATGCAATCTTCTGTTTCATTTAATAAAATTCTGTTTGAGCTTTAACTTTCCTTTTTCATTCATGCTAAAGTAATTTCAATATAAGCTGTTAAGCTATTAATTAGCTACATTACTCTCTATTAAGTTCATCAACTCAAATAAGCTTATTTAAGCTTGTTTGAGTTTGGATTTTCAGTTACAAAAGTTATTGATTAAGGATTTTGGATTTTAAGCTCAATTTCGATGATAATCTAAATTTGGAAGAAGAGCTTATGGGTTTTTAGAATGCTTATTCTTAAGCTGGGTAGGTCATAGAGCTTACTAGGATTATTTGATCCCTGTTTTAGCAAGGGATAAAGGTACACAATCTCTTTTACTTTAATTTTAGCTCAAAGACTTTTCTGCTTATTATTTGCTTATCATTGTTGAATTTAGCATTAGTCTGTTTGTTATTATTGATTAAAGCTTAAAATGTTCATTTGCTAGTTTAAATTTTAGTCTGCAAGTAGTTTTTATAAAACAGTCATACAAACCAAAAATAGTAGCATTAGCTTATAGTTTATGATTTCTGATTATTTAGCTGTTTAAATATGTTCATTAGGTTTATAATAAACTTTCTAATATCTGGTACCCGAGTTTTAAGCTGTATCTCTTGATTTTATAAGATGAATATGTGTTTGAGATATTTAAAGGGGTGTTTGGTTCAAGCAGTACTAACTCAAGTTAGTACCGCTTGAGACCATTTGGTCCTTTAGATTAATTTTAAATATCATATTAAGGTTTATTGGATTAATTTTTAAGGTCTTTGTTAGATTTAATCAAGTTTTCAAAAGTTTGTTGGAAGTAGTTAGCATCTGTGATCACAAGAT
>BQNB010107840.1:0-18218 GCA_026074375.1 Tanacetum coccineum | reverse complement strand
AAATGATAATAGATATCCAAGTATGAATCACACCGTCAAATACCTAAGTAAATACGGCCAGTTTTAGTCTACAAATTTAGGCTAAAGACTCAATGTATAAACTACAACAAATTTCTAGTTTATATATACTGTTATCACTTGTGTGGTGGTGTGTGTGTTTAATGTATTTAAAATTGTTGATGGATCTTAGAAAGGTATACGGTTTCACACGTTCTAGTATATGTATAAACGTTTATTAATAAATATCCATATTTATTAAATAGGAGGTTTACTTGTATAATATCCGGATATAATTTGTCCGATTCGCTGAGTGTTTATAAAATCCCCTTTGTTTATAAATTACCCTTGAGTTTTATGTAATTAAAAAACAGTCCCTAACTATAAGGAATCCAGTTTTGACAGTTTTAGCCCCTCTAGTTTGTAATTTACACTTTTAGTCCCTTAACTTTACAAAAATCGCATTTTAAGTCCAATTAAGTTCTAACAAGTGACATTAGATTTCATTAAGCTCAAATAAGCCATATAAGCTGTCCCAGTTTATAAATAAGCTCGGGAGAGCTTATTTTAGCTTAATGGACCTTATTGGGCCCGTTAAGGTCCAATAAGTGTTTTAAAGGCCCGATTAAGTTTTAAAAAGCACTAAAGCACTTGTTAAGCTTATTTAAACTACACGAATCAGATTGGATTATTAATAAGCTCGGATGAGCTTATTTTGAGCTTATTGGGCTCGTTAGCCCAACAATTATAACCGAATGCTAACAAGTAGGCCTATTAGGGTTCCCTTATTGATTCTCACTAGTTTTCTTAACTCGATAAGCTCACTTAGGCCTGTTTAAGCTGTTTTAAATCTAGTGGCTTATCCCATAAGCAAATAAGCTACTATAATGGGCTCTTAGGCCCATTAAGAAACCGTTATGCATTTTAAGCCTTTAGGCTTGATTGATTAGGGTCCATTAGCTTTTCTAGGTCTATAATAAACTCAACAAGTCGCATAATCTCACGAATAAGTTGTGCAAGCTTATTCGTGGCTTATGGCTCTATTTTGGCCATGGAAATGGGCTGCCAAGCCCATTAAGAACCCGGTAAGGGTTTTGAGGGTGTGGGCTTATACAACATATGCCCATAAGCATTTAGGGTCTTCAATAAGCCCATAAGTTCTATCATATCTTATAAATAAGCTATTAGAGCTTATTTGAGCCTTAGGCTTGTCGTTTGGGCCTCGCTAGTAGGCTGACGAGTCTATTAAGGGCTCGGCTAGCTTCTTATATGTCTTTTAGGATTTCAAGTGAATCAAATAAGCACCCCTAGCCTTAAATAAGCTCGTAGAGCTTATTTATAAGCCGTAGGCTTATTACATGAGGCTTGTTGGGCCTGTTGGGCTTCCACAGTGGGTGGTTGGGCCTAAAGTGACTCGAACCTAGCCCCTTGGTTTATTAGTTTGATTTCTAGGCCTCGATTATACTCGTTAAGTCCTTGTTAACGTTTATAAATCATTATTTACACATGCATTCGTTCCACAAGTTATTATATGCGTTCCTAAGCCAAACCATTTCATTTTCGTGAAAAGTTAACGTATAGGGTTTATGCATTTCGAGTATACGTGATACGTTTCATACTAGTTTTCATACGTGTATTAAGAGGTACGTTTAAGGCTTTACTCGACATTCAAACAAGTTTTATATACGTTGTATATATTAGCACCACACAAGATCAAACATACGCATAATGTATGTGCGTGAACCATGCATAGGTCGAATTATGCATGTCCATGCTCACGTTAACTTGTTACACACAAGTTAACACGACCCTTTTTAACTAGATATGAATAAAACGAATAGGTTACGACGTGTAAGGCTTAGTTCAAGACTTACAATGGTCCTAGAGTCTTTAATGTGCGTCGTGTAGATAACCCAACTCGTTTACACCCAAACCGTGTATAACCCAAAGTTTCAAAGCTTGAATACCCAATCCTTAGCTCGTATACTCTTCTTAATACCCTTGTATGAGAACTTAAGTGCACCTTGTGTCCTTAGAAGGAAGTGTGGGTTGTGTATAGGTTCGATTTTGTGAGACCCGAATACAAGATAGTGTAATTGAGTATGGTTTATCCTTGAGAGAGTTTGAGAGTTTTAGAAATGTGTTAAGTAACAATGTGAGGGAGTATTTATAGGCACATAAGCTAGTTAGTCTCCCGTAGTTCTAAACTAACCAAAATCGTGCCTTATGAGGTGGTTTAGAGGTTTTTGGTTAGCTACACATGGTTTCTTGCTAAACCACTTAAGTACAAGCTTTAATAGGCAAGTAATGTACAAGATTTGCTTGATTATTGAAATCTTAAGGATTTGTGTGTTTGATTATGTTTAACCGCGGCATAGGGCAAAGGAGAACCAAAATGGTTATTAACCATTATGTATTTGGCTAGTAGGAAACATTTAGGACAAGTATTAATTACACCAAGGATGTACTAGTATTTGTAAGGATCATTAGGAGATTTTTAAGGATTTTCTAGGTGCTTTTGTGTGTATAACCGGCCCTAAGTGGGTTTTACACAAGGATTGATATAATTTTAGTGTTAAGGTTATAAAAGTGGGTATTGGTTTGAGTCTAGGTAAGTCTAAGTATTTCCGGGGTGCGTCAGAATGTATTTTATTGCGAAACGTAACCCTTTTACGTAACCAATAAAAATAAAACACACAAAGTTAATAATTATCTTCTTAATAATTATATTTTACTTGGCTGATGTAAACCTTAATTTATTTGATGGCCGTTTACATTAAATGATTATTTATAGTCTACGCGATTTAGCTTAAAAGTAAATATTAAAAGTAAACGCGTATCAGACTAAAATAAATAGTGACGAATAATAGGAGTCGTAAAATGACCTGAAATTGAGAAATGTTACAGTCTCCACCCGTTAAAAGAGCTTTGTCCTCAAAGCTTAAGACCTTGTAGTGGATCTTGATAAACATACAAAACATTGTGTGTAAATATTTTTGACTAAAACAAGATACAAAAATTACATAAATCATAAAAGAAATATAAATATATGAAAATTTCATAAAGAAAATATTCAAAACTACCCCAAATAATTGTTTTAAAAAACATGTCATTTCTAATTTTCTTAATGACTTGTGTACAATTCAATACAAAACCCGTACCTTAAAGAAGAAGGAGAATGTACAGATAAGTGCGCTTATCATTAGCGTTAGAAGAGAAGTCATCTAACAAGTGGTTTTCAAAAAGTTAAACACAATTTTTCAAGAATGATTTTTGTGACAAAAGTTTCAGTAATATGTTAAGTGTTATTTTTCAAAATTGTGTGTTCAACACTCCCTTCCTCACGGAACTTTCAAAAGACGATCATTTTTATAAATGGATCATTTTTTGAAGGGGAGTTTTCCCAAAACCAAATTTTTAATGCTTTTGGATACATCATTTCACGAAAATCTTTATGTATTCAAAACATTTAACAGTGGTATTATTTTTCAAGTGGTGTCTTAGCATATTTTTGTTTGTAAATAAATTTACATAATGACAAATTTCCTTAGTGGTTCTTTCAAAAATGGTGTGCTAGACATTCACAAAACTTTTTTAATAACAAAAGTGGTAACTCAAATGACACAATAGTTATTGATGAGCGTGGATATATCAACAAGCACGCCAACGATCTAGGTTTCACCCGGTCTAGAGAAATCAAAAACCGTCATTAGCGCCTTAGTGACCATTCGTTTTAGAAAGAAACATACTCTGATATAACTTTCTTTCTCATCTTTGTTATAAGATCATATCGTGTCTGAGCACAATTTTTCAATAATTCTTCAATGACATTTCATAATCTTTTAGAATTGGGTGCTCAACATAGTCTCACCCTTAATTTTATAACTCTTTTACAAATTGGTATCATTTTAAGTGGTGTCATACATATGTAAAATTGAGGGGGAGCAAGAAGAAAAATGTTCCAATAATTCATGCAAATTCGTGGTATCCTTTTTCTCCTTAATACACGTTTTTCATGATAAATTTTAATCAATTGGTATTTCAAACGATGAAACTCTCAAAGTGTATAACGTTTTGATTAATTTCAAACACTTTGATTGATTTTCATTGGTTTTATGGTGACAATCAAATACCCAACAACCAACTAATTCACCATGATTCTGAAGGCATAAGGTGGTTAAGGTTAGATATTGTCATATGATCCAACAAGGACCGGAGGGATCTACCCAAGGACACTCCATAGTTAGAAATAGTAGTCCTCAGGTATGATGTGGCGAAGAATGAGAAATAGAAATAATGTTGACTAAGGCATGAGCTAACACTAAAATGATCACAACAAGGTGTTAGTAAGGACGTCTTGGTAAGCATTGAAGGGGTTGAAGAATGAAAAAGAAATAATGTGTAAAGGGTGAAAAGAAAGAATCCCTCCGCAAACATTAGGCATAAACCGGGTCAATACATATGCTATCAGTCTTCACAAAGATGAATTATGGTATTAAAGATAGACATCATGGACCCAGTGATGCATTGCACAACCCTTCCCAGCCATTCAAGTTTCTCTCAAAAGATACTTGTCTCATTTGTCATTGAGATTTACACGACTTCTATTGACTTCTCACTCCGAGAATGTTAATATTGAAAATGTGGCAATCTACTTCAGCCTCCGATCACTAAAACCAAAACACAAAAATCGAGTCTAGAGCCAAAGAGATCAAATATAAATCTCATTAGGACACACAAATGATAAACACTTGTTGAACACAAATAAGTTCACAAGTGGTAACAAGAGTCCTACGCATTATCCTTGTGATCTTGCCAGATAATTCAGAGTAATGCTCTTTAGCATTTCACAATGACGAATGGAAATCCTTACAGTGTCAACATCAAACAGCACTACAGTAGGTGACTTGCAAGATTCTATATGAATCAAACTTGTACTAACCGAAAATCCAATGTGATCCAAGTATTAGGATTTAATAGGAAACACCTAAATTATTGTTGTTTACCTTATAAGTGGACATCAATCATCCACATATACTCATCAGTTATCCTATCTTGAACGAGAATCCGAATATAGGAACAACTGTGAAATATCGAAAAGCTTCGTTAGCGTCTCCAGATGTGTTAGCTCTAGATAAACCACACTTTTAATTGGAAAACCTATTAAGGAGATCCATTCATGAATCGAATCCTGATGATGCAAGTACAATATTTATACTATAAAACAGTCCTCACAGAACCGGAGGTTAACGTTCCCGAACTTTGACGAATGAACAAGACATCCGTCCATATTTGTTATTTATTGCTAACCCTTATAAACGTAGGTTTAGATAATGGAGTAACTACCTCATTCCAGCCCCGTCAGACTCATTACCACATGCTCATATTCAAGCTTTAAAGACATACTATTGGCATCAAAAGTTAAAAAAATCAAGAAAGCTCACAACGTATAAAGACAAAGACCTTCCTCAAGAGTCGAAAGACAATTGGTACATCAAAGGAGATTGTTAGCTTTCAAGATGATTCAAAATAAGAGCATGTTGGTCCAAAGCACAAGGAAATTCAAGGATGTTCAAGAAAGAAAGTACCGGTCTCCATCAAATGACGACTAAAGTGCCAGCTACCTCTATCAAGTTTATCCACAACAAGGAAAGATTTAAAAATATCGGAATTAAAGACAAAGTCGAAAGACAACAACAAAGGCTCATGAACAAAGATCACAATGCATGAAGGAACAAAGTCTACAACAAAAAAATTCAAGTTCAAGACCCAAGACTTCAAGAGCTTAAAGACAAAGAATTTTAATGACCTTACTTTGGGGGAGATTGTTAGCCCTAAAATATTAGTTTTAACAATGAAAGTCTCAGTCATTATTGATTAAGTCAATTAAGAACTTTGTAAACGATTGTAATAGGATAGAAAGGGATACAGGCTTGTAGTTTAATGTAATATTGTATGTGTTTCGAGCCAAAAGCCCAACCAAAGCCGAGCCCGTCCTTACCCACACAACCTAGGTGTCATTAGGTTAAGTGTGCACTATATAGACCCTTTCCACACATGGAAAGGGGGTTGGTTGCTTGTGTTATATTCTCCTTAAGCTCATACACTTCCTTCTACCTCCTTTCTCTCTCTAAGTTTCTTTCTCTTTCTCTCTCTAGATTTCTTGCTTATATGGTTAAGATATGTGTTAAAGATGGATTAGTATTTGGATAACATAATCTATTTTAATATTCATTATTCATACCTTAAATGATATTATGTCGAAATGAAATTTTATGACTAAATACTTGTTTACGTAAAGTTTTACGTAACATATTTTTACATTTTGTTATCACAAAACGTCTAGAAACGGTAAAATAGAGATAACATTTTTAGACATTATTTGTATTAACATACTTGTTTTTGGCTTCTCTCTAAGTCTAAACCTCATTGCGAGTTTACCTAATAGCTCAAATATCATGTACTTACCTTTAATAAAAGATCCACATTTGTCGGGTAAGAGGAAAGCTGACATTTCAAAAACCGGGCTTATTCCAAGCCGTGATGGCGCACTGGCACGCGTCTAGCGCGCAGAACCACTTCTTGGTTTGGCTCGGTTTTTGGCTATCATTTGTGATTTTATGTGTTGCGAACGTTTGTTTGACATCGTTAAAACATAAAGGAGACCTAGTAAATGTTGCACCAACAAAGACTTTTTTGTTCCTTACTTTTATAAGTGACCTTTTTATACTTGTATGCAATAATGATAATCGAAATCAAGTCATGAATACTACATTAAATACATTAACAGGAGAATTCATAATCTCGACCATATGAAGGGCATTGCGTTGCCTACTACCGTTGGGACTATGTGTCATTTTATTCTACAAAAAATATACAAGGTAATTTTTTTACACATTATATTTGGGATCTTCTTAAGGATTTTGAGCCACCGGGCTTTTTATAAAACATGGAAGCAAAAAATAACTAACAGCCTCAAGTAATCACACACACCTATAGTTAATGCATTGCCAGTTAGTATAAAGCATTTGTCGACTAATATATTCCATATCTATGATTGTTAATAAACAAGTTTTACTGTCCGCGCTCCGCTGCGGGATGTTTAGTCGGCAACGGTGGTCGACGTTGTTGTTGATGTCGGGTTGGGTGTGCAGGAGCTGAACAATCATGTGAAGGAAAAACTATAAACATATTTGATTGTTAGCTATGGTAAGCAAGCGTAGTTGTAAAATGGTTGTTTTGAGACGAAAAGTTAGATCATTATGCAAAAGATGGTTAAGAAACATAACATGTAATAAGTATTCTATAACCAAAGTCAGTATAAGAGATGCAAACAAATAAGGCCAACTGTAATTTTTTTCTAACTTTGTATTACTATATATTAAAAAAAACTTACATGTTTAATGATTAAGAAACATAACATGTAGTAAGTATTCTATAACCAAACTCAGTATAAGAGATGCAAACAAATGAGGCCAACTGCAGTTTTTTTTAACTTTGTATTACTATATATTAAAAAAAAACTTACATGTTTATGGTAAAGAGAACAAATACAGATACATGCTTATTCAAACATCTTGAATCCGGAAACAACAATGCAAATCGAACATATAACAACAAATGAAAACAACCAAAACAACAATATCTTCCTTCCAAGCCTCCTGCTACGACGAACATTCAGTAATCCATGGTCACCGCTACGATCATAACCAACTTTATTCACATATGAACCAACAATAAATCCCCTTCTCTCATGTAAAACAAATTGGACTCAAATCCCAACGCAAAAGATACGCAATCACCTAACCATAACTGCATACACATATTGACATAAACATGACAGTCAAATAGCTTGATGAAAATCAAAGTGTTTTCAATGTACGTGCGAAAGTTTGGGTCAATTTAGTAGTTTCGCTGTAAAAGATTTGAAATCCCAATATACACGGTCAACAACTTAAAGTGCAAAACTTCTTCAGGGTACCTGCCTTAGTATATAATCAAAGGACGGATGTAAAAAAGTTTTGGTCGATGGGGCACGCATTTATAATTTTTTAAAACTACACTATGAATCCGTCATTTGAGGGGCAAATTAAAGAAATATCTAGATATTTTAAAAAGTTTGCACTCTAATTTTTTTGCTAGAAGGGCATGTGCCCACTGTGCCCCCTCCTATCTCCACCACTGTATATAATCTACAATGTTAAGGGATGTGTTACCTAGAGTCAATATAGAAGGGTGGGATCAATCCAAAGTAGACCAAGCCCTTCCTGGTCATAGAAAAATGAGGCTTACTCATTTAAATTAATTATAATACACTATACTTAAATAACCTTATGACTACGGGCTTAATTTGTGAGAAGAATATCGCATGATTGAGTTTCGGGAGGAGGCTGCTCTCAATTACTATGATGGTAGTTTTTACAGTTTTAGTTAGTTATAGTTTTGTTATTATTTGTCTCCATTCATCTATTTCCTGTTTATGTTCGTTGAGGAAACTGAATTCAACACTTACTGAGAATTTAGCACTTACAGTAAAGTATGATAAAAAACATTAAATTTCAACATGTTTGAGCCACTTAACCGATTTTCATTTCTTTTAGAAAAAGTGTCTTAAGTATCATAAAAGCCACAGTAATTATAATAGAAGAAATCATTTGCTATGTTTCTTGCTGATTGGTCATGACAAAAAAGTCGGTCATTACAATAGCTATTTATGGGCAAAAATCAAGATGAATGGGCAGATTTATTCTAGCTTGCTAAAAGGATATTTCTTGGGTCAACCCAACCGAATCCATGCAAAAATTACCCATTTTTACCCACTACCCAATCCTACCAACATGTTAATAACCGCAATTTTCTGTTGCTAATTCATAACTATAGGAAGATGTTTTTGATCTTATAAAGCTTTATACCTGAGTTTTCCAAAATAAGTATCGCTTAATTTTGAAATATTATCGGTATCTATGGAGCTAACATATCTGGTGTAAGTAGTTCTCCTAGTCCTTTTAGCCGAAAGCACAGAAAGTTACCATTTTCAACTAACAACGTTGCTGCAAATCCAAATATAAACCGAATTAAAGAAACACGAAATCTACATGAAAACAAAACCAGCCCCTATATACAGCAGATACAGATAGATTTTAACCACTCACCTCGGGTAAGACACAGGAAAAGATGATACATCAAGTTTGATTTATCCCAATTTATAAAACATTGATTAGTAGTTCAGCCGCCTATAGTATTTGGCATTTAAGATTTTCTTCTTTTTCCACATTGAGACGATACCTACACACGTATGCAGAGGGTTTCAGAAAACATACCAATTGGCTTTTACACTTTCTTATGCCTCTCTGATGGTTTGAATGAAATATTAAGAAGTACATAAATATAAAAAGAACCAACCATAAGGCTGCAACATCAGTTGAATCATATTTAAAGCCTCAATTGCTTTACATGTCATTCTGACCCAGGTGCATTAAATGTTAGTCCGACCTGTGTGTCAATAAAAGAGGGAAAGCGGCTAGCCCAAAGCGCCGTCCGCTAACAGTAAAAATGAAAGACGTGTCTCGTACATTTGGCTCAGACGGGGCTATCACGACTGCGTACGACAGAGGTAGCCTAGCCAAGCGATAGCCCACTTCCGCTCATCATTGCCATCGTAGACACGACATAAGGATTATATAAAAAGTAAGCCATGAACTTATTTAACAGACACCCCCTTACATAAGCGAAAACAAACACCTCCTTACTTTACAAACTGCTTATTTAACAGCTTGTGAGCTTATTTGATTCGGCTTATATGTCATAAGCCTATTATATTATAAATACATACAAAAACCAGGATCACCTGGGTTAAAATGTTTAATGCTACCGCCTGGTCCATACCCGACCTGGGCATTTAATGTGTGGCCCAACTTTAGAAACCAACATCTGACTTTGTCTCTCTTCTCTCTCATTCCTTTCTTCTTTCTAAAATTGAGTAATAATTTGACACGTGTAGAGATTACGTGTTCTTTCCTTATAGAAAACTAACACACCCAACTAAAAATACTCATATTAATAGCTCCACCGTCCCAACATACACACACCAAATTCACCACCATAGGGCTGCAATGTTAGTTGAATCATAGTTAAAGTCTCCATTTCTTTACATGTCATTCTGACCCGGGTGCATTAAATGTTAGTCCGACCCGGGTGTCAATAAAAGAGGCAAAGCGGCTAGCCCAAAACGCTGTCCGCTAACAGTAAAAAATGAAAGACGTATCTCGTACATTTGGCTCAGATAGGGCTATCACGGCTGCGTACGACAGAGGTTGCCTAGCCAAGCGATAGCCCACTTCCGCTCATCATTGCCATCGTAGACACGACAAAATGATTATATAAAAAGTAAGCCATGAGCTTATTTATAATAACCCGCAATTTTCATCTTTGTAATTATCCATCTATTAAATTAGATGCACTATATTATCCATCTATTATATATACACCACCTTTATACAGGGAAATTTTTTGTTTTATCTCATTTTGCAACGTAACTTGCATCTCTAAAGTAAACGAGCTCACGCAACCTCTATCAATGCTATCTATATCTATGTTTACCTCATGTAAACATCCTAATATGTCAAGTCAATATCTTAATATCATTTTACCAAGTACATTATCCATTTAACGTACTTTTCAAAGCGTTATCTCAAAACAAGCATTAAACGTTAACGTTTACATCAAAACCCTAATTATATGTAATGTATACATATAAAATGAATGTGCAAGCCTTCAAGCATGTGTACAAGTGTACAATGCACCACATTTGAATAACTTTTCCCTCCAAAACAATGTACAACTCTTTTTAGCTCAATGTACAAGCCAATAAAGCATAAAATTCAAACTAGCTCATTTCCCTCCAAAATCTTAAGGATTTCGTACCACCTCTTTAGCACTAATTACGAGCACTCAATACACAATATTTAAACACTTTTCCCTCTCTAATCTCAGCTCCTACACTAACCCTAAAACTTTAATTCTAAACCCGAAAACCCTAGCAAACCCGTTACACCCTTAAACTAGTTCATAGTTTTCAGAAATCTGATCCGTTGATAAAACATAGGATCTGGGAAAAATCAATAGGCTTTGGGTATTAAGTGAAAATACTAGGTTTTAGCCCTATGTCTTGTGATCATTTTGCCGGTTGACTCAACCCAATTCGATGTCAGATGAATTAGTTATAGCCGAAATAGAAAAAGTGCGCACTGGTTTGAGCATAATCAGAATTATGGTTTGTAAATGACAACCATTTTACCAGGACTGATGTTGGCTATCCAAAAATAGCCATGAACTCGCCACCCCTAAACTACTTCTAAAGCTAATTCTAAGTAAGCTAGCACCTCAAGCACCTCAAGCACCATGACCTTACCACCACCTTCAACACCTTGTCATCAACCTAGCACCCACACACCTTAGTCACATGCTTGCTCATCAAGCAAAAACACCCCCTTGTCACTCCTTAATAATCAAACCCCTTTCACACCCTTACACCTCATCATAGCTCTTTATACTCAATATACTAGCCTTCCTTGGTCCCTACTACATCCACCTTGGCCACCACTCTAAGTAACTTGGCCATTACTTTACCTAAACTTACACTTCTAGCTCACAATACTCATCTCTAGGCATCCTTAGTCATCTATCTACAGATCTTGATCCCTTCTCCAAGTGTCCTTGGCCTCTAAGGTGTAAAACTTGGGCACTAAGGCTCCATGAGCCCTATAAATAGCCGAATACCCCTTTCCATTCAAATCACACCTCAAAAACTCATATACTTGTCAATGGAGTTCTAACTCAGATCAAGGAAGGTCAAGAGAAGTCCCTAAGCTCAGAATAGAAGCCAAGAAGCAAGAAAAACGAAGCCTTGAAGTCGTTACTAGGCGTACGAACCCGAAAACCCCATTTTGACCCATTTCTAGCTCAAGTAAGCTAAGATCTTGTTCCATAAGCTTATAATCTGTATTAGAATGTTCATAATACTCTTAATATCATATATGAACTCTTATTTGAAGCTTTGAATCCTCAAACCCATGTGTTTTTGATAAAAACCCTAAAAATGACCCATTTTGATTTTCTAGCTAACGAATCCTTTTTCTAAACTTTCGTTACGTTAAAACATCTTATTTTAGCTTATACTAATAAGCTATAACCTGCAAATATCATTTAGAATCTTAAAATAACCTTGCATGACTTTTTGGACTTGTTTTGCAAAAGTTTCCATGCATAGGGGTATATATCATAACTTTCTGAAATTTATAACTAAAGGGGCTAAAAATGTCATTATACTAAAGTTATAACTATAAGGACCTATTTTGTCAAATTTCAAAGTTAAAGGTTTAAATTATATATACTTTATATATAAAGGACTAAACTTGTAAAAGTTTATAAACCAAGGGTATATATTGTAACTTATCATCGACTAGCTTTTGAAGAAACTTATAATCTTATCGTATCACGATACTAGGGAATTTCATGTGAGGGGTTCCATTTGGGTATTTGTTTTTTGACGAGTAGCTGGGTTTTAGCGATTTTAAAGTGCCCTGGCTCCTCAAACATTAAATGCTCGTGGCCTCAAAAAAGAAAAAAAACTAAAAAAAATAATTATGATAGCCCGAACAGTGATACAATATTCCATAAATTAATCAAATCAAAGTAATACGTTAAACTTTATGAAGTTTTGAAACATAAACCATCACACTAAGACTTGACATATTACCCTCAGGTTGCGTGACGAGGCCGTTACTTTCACTTGATATACTGAACTTCCCCGCCCGGGTAGATAACATCGTACTACCATACGGACGCATTTCTCTTGATATACTTTTGCCATCAATCAGATTTCCCCTGTTAAGGTGAGAATTATAGCCTCACTTTAATCTCGTGAAATGTTTCATAAACCGTAGGGATACAAGCTATAAACTATGGAATTACAGCGTTTTCTAAATGTATGCTATCATAATATATTATTGCTTGTGATCTAAGTCCCTTTATGCCAAAAGACCCCACCATCATGGACCATTAATCACTTGCGAGTGAACGCGAATATTGTGTAAGGCCTATTGGGATTTACGAATCCCGTTTGTGTTAGCCGGATAGGTAACCAAACACACTATATTTGAAACTCACTGGTATATGGCAATTACCTACACGGGAGCCATTATCTTTATATATATATCATTATTGATATATACATAAGTCAGTTTGTGTGCCATGAGCTTAGACGCAATAATACACTATTGATACTGTTTTCTATAATAATTGTACTCATTGCAATTATCACTATTTTTGAGTGTATAACAACGTAACCCACTATCCATAATGACATGTATTCACACTATTTATCATAAATCTATGAATTTTACTCAACCTTTGTGTTGACCTTTTTAGCATGTTTATCTTAGGTAATTGAGCAAACTATGGCACGGAGTGGCATGGACTGAAGATGGCTAAATTGTTATCATTCAACTTTATGTTTTCCTATAGATTTTGGGACCTCTCTTTTGTAAAAACTCTGATGAATAAATGAATGATAACAACTTTTTCCAAAAATGTATCTTTATGAGTCGTTTTCTATGATTATGACTGTTGTACTATGAAGTAATACCCAAATTAGCTTCCGCTGCTATATGTATCAAAATGGGGGTGTTACAGTACTATTAGTTATATAGTTAGTACTGCTAAAGTGATATGCATGAGTTATATTAGGAATAGATATGCAGGATCACTTAACGCGTTTTGTAAGCCCATTAGGGTTTTCCTTAGTGTATAAAAGGAACCTTACGGCATAGTAAGCTATAGAAGTAATATACAAGTTTTCATAGTTAGTTATTTTATAACCTAGGCAGAATATTTGCAATCAATATATATTCAAAGTTTTGTTTACATTGTTCTTCTTAGTATTACAAGTTAGAGATTCCGCAAACATGTAGTATTCCATAATATAGTTTCTCAAATAGTTATTTGGATTTATCCAAGTTAACTAAACTTTAACAAGCTAAGAAGATCTATTGAATCATTTAATATACTTAAGAAGAAATTAACCAAAGCTCCGATTTTAATTGCCCTCGATTAGGACCTACCATTTGAAATTATGTGTGATGCTAGTAATTACGCGGTAGGTGCAGTCTTGGGGCAACGTAAGACCAAATATTTTCAGCCTATACACTATGCGAGCAAGACTATGACCGATGCTCAAGCTCATTATACAACTACGAAGAAAGAATTATTAGCCGTAGTGTATGCTTTCGAGAAATTTCGACCTTATCTAGTCTTGTCAAAAACCATAGTGTATACGGACCACTTGGCTCTTAAATATCTTCTTGCCAAGCAAGATGCTAAACCGAGATTGCTCCGGTGGATTCTCCTACTCTAAGAATTTGATGTCATTATTCGTGATAAAAAAAGAGCGGATAATCTCACGGCCGACCACTTATCAAGACTTGAAAATCCCCACCAAGATGTTCTCGAGAACAAGGAAATTACCAAAACATTTCCTCTCGAAACTCTCGGTATGGTTACCTTTCGTGGTGATTCTAGTACCCCATGGTTTGCCGACATTGCAAACTACCATGCGAGAAATTTTATTGTGAAAGGGATGTCGTCCCAACAAAAGAAAAAAATATTAAAGGATGTAAAGCATTACTTTTGGGACGATCCCTACTTGTTTAGAATTGGTGCGGATCAAGTGATTAGACGATATGTTTACGGCCAAGAAGTTGTTGATATCCTCATGGCTTGCCATAATGGACCCACCAAGGGACATCATGGTGCCAACTACACCGCTAAAAAAGTCTTTGATTCCGAATTTTATTGGCCGACTATTTACCGAGATGCCCATGACTTGGTTACACGGTGTGACGCTTGTCAACGTCAAGGCAAAATCTCAAAAAAAGATGAAATACCCCAAAATGCAATTCAAGTATGCAATACCTTTGACGTATGGGGCATCGACTTTATAGGCCCGTTCCTGTCTTCTCGAGGGAACAAATACATTCTCGTGTCCGTATACTACTTGTCTAAATGGGTTAAAGCAAAAGCGCTCCCCACTAACGATGCCCGAGTTGTCGTTAAATTCTTGAAATCTCTCTTTGCTCGATTTGGAACTCCTCGTGCTATTATTAGTGATCGCGGTACTCATTTTTACAATGACCAATTTGCAAAGGTTATGCTTAAATATGGAGTTACTCACCAATTTGCAAAGACGATGCTTTATGGGCCTTCTGTACCGTTTTCAAAACACCCATCGGGTGCACTCCATATAAGTTAGTGTACGGAAAGGCTAGGTGAAAACCGTGCTTCATGGTCTGATAAGTTAGATGATGCTTTATGGGCCTTCCGTACCGCTTTCAAAACACCCATCGGGTGCACTCCTTATAAGCTTGTGTACGGAAAGGCTTGTCATCTTCCTATCAAACTTGAACACAAGGCCTATTGGGCCTTAAAGCATTGCAATTTTGACCTTAAGACCGCGGGTGATCACCAAAAAGTTCAAATGAATGAATTAAATGAACTCCGGGATCAAGCCTATGAGAACTCTTTAATCTACAAAGAGAAAACGAAGAAGATTCATGACTCCAAGATTAAGAACCGCGTTTTCAACGTTGGTGATCGAGTTCTTCTCTTCAATTCTTGATTAAAGATTTTCTCGGGCAAGCTCAAAACCCGTTGGACCGGACCGTTCACCGTTGCTCAAGTTTTCCCTTATGGTACCGTCGAGTTATCTCAAACCGGACGGTCCCAAACTTAAAGGTGAATGGTCCCAAAAGACTCAAACACTTATTGGTGGAGGGACATACACCTAATGGTTTTGTCCTGGATCTCCAAACCTTCCCCATGGACAACTAAATTCGGGGACGAGTCAAGCTTAGTGACTCATTAATAAACAAGCGCTTCATGGGTGGCAACCCATGCTTATCCTAATATAATTATAGTAGTAGTAATAAATAAGTGTGACGTGAGGAGGTTCGCCTCTTCCTTTCTCGTGTTTCGTGGTTTATGTTGTATGTCCAAGATTGCCCCGATTATGGAAGACTCTTATACCTCGTGGTTTTGTTCCTTCGTGTCACCTCGAGCTTAATCCTTAGCATGATTATGGGAATTCCCAATATCCTAAAAATCGTATCGACTAACGTTTTATCTTTGAGATTACTTAATTAACGTCTTTAGATTTACGTAAGACCTTTCTTAAACATTGAAGGACATGTTTATTTTCGAAGTATGGGGGATCAATCTTTTTGATATGCATGTAAGTCTAGTTGTTTTTCACGTAATCCCGTTTTTACCACCAAAATTTTAAAAAAAATATTATGATTTTATGCAAAAAAAAATTCTAAAAATAAAATAAGTGTTTGGTCACAAGGTTTGACTTTCCTGCCGGTAGTCATTGTTTTCACGTAATCCTGTTTTTACCACCAAAATACCAAAAAATGAAAAAATTTAAAAATTTTCAAAAATAAAATAAGTGTTTTCTCACAATGTTTAACTTTCCTGCTGGGTAGAATAAGAATAAATTTTGACTCGATCAAGCGTGTTGAGCTCTTAGGTTTGTCCCTTAACCTTTATACACTTGACTAAGCTAGTTTGTTTGACTAAGCATTCGCGGATCTTTTTATTAAAGATTTTAAATTTGCGAAGAACGAGAAATGTAAGAGTTAATTATGAGTTAGATGCTAAACAAAGATTATTTGGAAATCTTAAAAGCTCATAAGTGTAATTTGTGGCTTTTTCTCCCATAAGCTCCTAACCTGAATAATAATTAGTGCTATTTTCAAAAATTAAACTTAAATCAACAAATTTTGAATTTAAAGCTTTATTAATGTAGTCGATAATATTAATTTATTTAGTCTTAGTTCAACTATATACTTAAATTTTCTAAAAAAGAAAATTTTCTATATTCCGAATAATAAATGTTGCAAAAAAAAATAATGATGATGATATATATTAATAAGTAGAAACAATATCCCCGTCAGTTTACTGGATCTTGCCGGCTCACAACCGATGTTTCAGTCTTCATATAAGGCGGGGGCCTACACCGAAATAAGACCACTACCTCTTGCCGGCTCACAACCGATGTGGTAGTCGTTTAAAGGGTGGAGGTAATATATTATGATTATAGCAAAAAAATGTATATATATAGTTGTTGAATAAATAAATATTTTAAAATCTCTTTTTCTTAAATTTAAATATATTTTTGAACTAAGACTAATTTGCTTTAGTTGTAGTTTTTCTATGTATAAACGGGAAGTCCAAGGGTTTTGAAACCGAAGGTCCGTGAGTCTCGATACTAGTCTCTGTGAGGTGTCAAAATCCTGGTCACTTAGCCGCAAGGTTGGGATGTGCCGAGACGAAAGTCGCTACATGGGATGATCTCGCCTTCAAACTCATTATTCTTGGGTGGAACGTGAAGCATAGAAATATTGCAACTTTCTTAAAAAGTTGATCCATGGTTGAAATTTGAAATGAGCACACTCACATAATATATAATAATTGTCGGGAGTGAAAAGTTTACAAGTTACAAATATGAGTAGTGTTAGCATCTTAACTTATATTTAACGGTGATTTCGTTTTTAAGCTTGGTTTGGGACAAGTGAAAAATCAGGGACGATGAATTTATCCTTTTTGGGCATTTTAGGATTGAAGTGCTTCTTGTTCTATGACCCTAAAGGTTATGAAAATAACGAAAGTCCAGACATTCTAGTTAGAAAAAGAAAAAGGAAAATATAAAAAATATGTGTGGCAATTAGTGTAAATATATAAAAATGGTCAAAACGGGGCTTTTCAAAGCTATTGAGTTCTTAATTCCTTAAGATGAACACTTAGCTACTTTTCGAGGTAATTAGTCGAGGGGAATTAAGACTCTTAGTCTTCTAAAGTGTTTACTTATAGCATTGCGTGAGGACACGACAATAGTTTAGTATGGGGGATTTTGGTATGTGCTTAATTACACATACCTTTTACCTAATAAAACGAGCCTAAAATGACCAAAATATATCAAAAATGCATTGTATTCGTCTGTTTTGTAATTTATGACGTGTATGTAACGAATATTAAGAAAAGGACAAAAACAAATTGATAACCTACCTTTTCAGGGGTAATTATATCATATATATATATATATATATACATATATATAGTATACGTATTCCAAAAGATTCAAAGAAATTACTTTTGACCAAAGTAAA
>BQNB010107839.1:0-23078 GCA_026074375.1 Tanacetum coccineum | reverse complement strand
ACTGAGCTTTTAAATTTCTAATTTTAGCATCCCTCTCCTTCAACAGGTCAGCCTGCCTGGCATATCTACCCTCAAGCTTCTTCTTCTCTTTAAGGACATGCTCGAGCCGCATCTTAACCTCAGCGCCAAGACATGTCTGGTGGGCAGCCCCAACATTAAACTCAGTAAATAAGTGGTCATAATCCATACCACACAGCTGGGAAAAAAATACAAGGCAAGCAAGATGATCAACCAAGCTACGACACATATTAGGATTGTCAAGAGCAGACTCATTAAGAACATTCCATTTATCAACATATATTTGGCGTAGCATCTCGGAGTCCATATCCTAAGAACCATAAAAACTATCCGTATAGAGCTCAGTACCGGCAGGTTGAGAAGGCCCTACAACATCTGGCCCTACCGTACCAACAGAAGTAGAATCAGCAAAAATACTTGCACGCACCAGCTCGTTGCCCACCCTAGGCACCGAAACAGAAGAAACAACAACAACAACCATAGTAGCAATGACCGTGGTCAGTATATGAGGATCCAAAGCAAGAGACCTATCAACGAAAGAAACTTTAGCATCCGCAACATTTGAACTAGAATGAAAAGGATAATCTGAAAGAACTACAAACCTCTCTGTTAGGTTCTGAGTACGTTGATTAGGCCTTAGTAACTAAATCAAGTGCTGGCCGTCCCCTTTCTTTTCACCCTCTCCACCACTTCCCTCTCTCTTACATTTGACTCCGGGAGTAAGGGACTCGAATGAGGTTACTTAACGGCAACGTAGCCACCAGCCGCTACACCAACCTCAAACAGACATGTACTGAGTTGCAACAAACCCTGAAGTGCAAACACAGATTTTTTTCCATCGGTACTAACACCGGCACCAGAGGTATCATAGTCTGCCCTTAGCTTTTTGGGAGGTAGGTTGGAGCCACTAGCCCCTCCAGCAGCTTTCCTTTTCTTCTTGGACCCCTTAGTTCTGTCAGTAATGGTAGCTAGCATCTCATCCTTTACGCGAACAATGTTAGCCCATTCATCTTGAACAACATGATCACTCTCCTCAATCTGATCCGCCACCGCAGCATCACCACTCTCCTCGTTCACAACATGAACACCAGCATCCTGAACACCAGCTTTGTAACATTCCGTATTTTCAGGTCATTTTCGACGTCATCTATTTTACGAGTTTCCGTGATAGTTTTTGACTTTAGTGTGACACTTTTTTAACATTTTATTTGTACGATAAAAACTATTTTTGTATTTATTTATGAAACTTTGGAATCAGATTGTGTTGCTTATATTAGATTGTCCAAAGATACAGTGTTCCACACCTGTTACTCATTCCTGCAGATCAGATTATCTGCACAACTAGTCAGATCACCTACTATTCCTCCCCCTCCTCCATAATCACCAATACCATCCACAAATACCTCCATCTACCCACCATACACAAACTGACATCCCATCCATCCCTTTATACCCCTACTAACCCCCACCTCCCTTCAAATAACCATCAATCCAACCATCCACATTCCCAATCTCCTCAACCTTCCCATTACCTTTTCAAATCCCCCTTTCCCCTAAATCTAACCATCAAATCTCCCTCACCCAATCATCTCACCATTACACCACCACACTTCCTCCCCCTCCCTCCCAACAAACCCCACATCCAACAACCTCCCCACCACCACGCGCTCAATAACAGCTCTCGATCTGTACATCCTTATGACTCCTCCACTCATCTACCGTGTTTAATCCCCCATTCAAAACCCTCACACTTACCGCCCCAACCAATCCTCTAAAAAATCCAACCCTTAGCTAACCTTACACGCTGTCAAACCTATCAAGACTTGACTTACTCAGACCCACCAGTAGTCATCTTTACCCGTTACTTCTAAGAACCCCTAACCCCATATTTACCCCTCCCCCCACCAGAAACAGCATCACTCCCCTCCCTCTAAGATCCACCTCAGATATATAGTTTCTAATATCCTGCCAAAACTGCTAGATGTGTATTGTGTGACTTACGCTATTACAGACTCTCAATCGTTAGACGTTCTTGCCCTCCACCCAGCACCTCAACCCTATTCGCGACACAAGGTCAACCTCTTCACGCCCTACGTATGTGACTAGTAGTGTCTTGCTATCAATACTCTCTACACTTCTATTGTATGTAGTAGTGCCATCTAAGCTCCAGTGTTTTCCTAGACCTTAAGACACATTATATGCGCGCTACCGTAGACACGCCTATAAAGTGTGCTATGAATCACTCTCCACGGACTATTATGTGTCTTGAATCCAATCGCCATTCACTCTGTACAATACGTAGATATAGTTCCTCCACATCCAAATAACTATCACTGTACTCAATAATCCCCCCCCTCCTGTGCAAGTGAAATATATCCACTCATTCCCCCCCTTGACATACCCATTTAGTTGCAGTCTTCTCCCCTGTATCTCCCTCTCTACCCGCCTCCCATAATGCCAACCCCTCTAGTCTCCTCTATAAGATCTCGAGCCCCCCACCACATATACCTCAAAACCCCCCTCCAATCAACCCTACGTCATAGCACTAGATAACTCTGATCAAAGATGAATTCTAATCAAAAAAATATCATACACCCACTGTCCACAAGAGCGCCATACAAATCGTCCGCTCAAAATTCACCAATCACTCAACAGTCGTGTCTCCACCCCCCTCTACGTGTCATTTCCCTTCGTCTTTTTCCCACGTGACTTATATAAGCCTCGTCGTGTCACTCACAAAAGCTACCGTAATTAGATCTCACCACCACCAGTCTCACAATGTACACTAGTACACCCCAGAAATCGACCCTCCATGATCCGTCTCGCCCCTGATATGTGTGAAATGTCATCAGTTAAATCTAACATGTGCTCAGCTGTGGAACTTCCTAACCCCTTATCCTTAGATCCGTTGTCCCAAAATATATGATAGAGACCTCATAAGAGTGTGCTATGTCTCCTGCATATAGAGTAATCCTGCCATCGAATGTTTCCGCGTCGTCGCGATTTAGTGCTGAGTTCTAATCCCATCTGCTCTGTCCTACTCACACGATAGATATGACACGCGATACGTCCATCTAGTCTGTCTTTTGCCTCATAGTACTATAAACCCGATGTGAATATCCTCCGTGAGCTGTCCTTAACGCGGTGACTCCTATTCAGACTGTAAGGTCATATGTCCCACACCCTAATAGACACTACAATGTCCTTAAGATTTCTTGATGTGTTTATCGCTTATACCACCTATAAAAGTTAGAGTCTATCCACATCACGCCCGGAATGAACCTCGCCGCTCTAGCTCTTCATTACCACCCTACCTCTGATCCCTCTGCCACATACGTGCTAGTGTCTCACTCCCTCACAAGACTCACTACCCTGTAAGTTGACTCAGTCCATCTCAGGTCGATCATCACCTCATCCCCATAGACCCCCTTTCTTCTAGACTCATGTCTAAATTGATCTACCCAGGGCCTTAAGATCTATCTAAGACCTCCGAAACCCCGTTGCCTCTCCAAACTCTCCTGCATCTGTATAAACCCCCCTCTCCTTGTAGACACCTTGTATAAAATAAGCCCACACAATTCTCTCTCTCGCGCGCGCAGACTTTCACTCATGACGTGACACCCCTCATATATGTGTGTGTTCGCTCTCTCTGTACTAGACACGTTTTCTCTGTCGACACTATCATACTGTTCGACAGCACCATCACGTCCCAACAATCCCCCCCCCCTGCTCAATGTCATGTCTAGACACTTGTATACACTGCCTCTTGTACGTGCTTCCACAGGCATACTCTCACCTCATCCGCAATACTCCTCTCCTCTTCTCATATACAATCCAAACAGATATGAAAGAGCTTCAAACAGAAGTCACGTACCACCACATACACGCCGTGTAAGTTGATCTCAGCGCGTGCGACTCAATCCCGCTGTGTCTATCTTCAGTGTTCATCACAACACACACCCCCTCATGTGCGCGACCTCTGTAAAAGCTGCTCTACCTAGACAGAGATCTCGTCTAGAAATAAAGACATCCCATAGATGTCCCATCTTGTACTACCTCCACCACCTCCCCACACTCCGTCCTGACGTAAACGATATATGGACAAACTGGTTCCATATTCTACATTTCACCGAGATAGTCCTATTACTCCGCTATCCCCACCAAACACTCCGAGAAATCGTGCAACACCTGAATATGTGTTATATTCACAGACATAATCCCCATCTGTGATAGCTTGAACTGTTCGTGCGCTTGTATCATATAACTCGCTGTAACTTCTAGTCATACGTGTTCTGTAGTGTGATGAAATGTTTCTCACTGCCTACGCGAGTCTGCTTACTCCAAACTCGTCCAGTATGCAAGTCGTAAACAATACCGACGAAATGTCAATGTCTTCACCCCCTAGTAACAGAGTACCGTGTGTGAATACTCTTGAATGTGCCATGATTGCAAGTTTTCAGGCTATCCCCCCCCTTCTCCTCTCAACCCCCAAGTCGCGCCATGCGTCTAACACCCGCTATTACTATCACTCCTAGCATCTCTGTAGTGTGTCAAGATGACATCCACACTCACTCGCTCTTGTAATATGATATACTCAGCTTCACCCCTCCAACAAGATGAACCAGTCCTTCCCCCCCCCTGTGTTCACCCCCCTCAACACCTCCGAATTAACTCTCCCTGTATCTAGTTTCTGTAGAGATCCCCTAAGTGCTCCAGTCCACAACTCATTCCAACAACCTTCTAACCCCTAAAGCTCAGTGTGCATCACCCACGTGTCTTTTATCACCATAATCACGTCTGTACCCAGACCTACCCTCCCTGCCTCAATGTATATAACCAGTACATAATCCAGCCTACCTCTGTGTACAATACCTCCTTTCACTCTGAGATCAGTCTTTGTCTCCCTAGTACTGACGTTTGTCCCTCTGAATCTCATGTAAACTTAAAACTTGCTCCCCATAATGTATGACTGGAAAGAGTGTGTAACACTGTCCGCACTGTAGAACATGATGATAACTCTGTGAAGAATAGTGTGAGTTCGATAATACCTTAACTGTCCTCATACATCGATCAGTGTGAATATCTTCACCCAAAGAATGATAAAGTGTTTCATTAGCTCAAATGAATGTAGGATAAACTATGTGAGATACTCTATGTTGTACAGTAGATCAAGTACGACCTCTGATATGTTCAGAGCTCCCTCACTTTGCTCTTGTAGAACTGTTCCATATTTACAATCCACCTCATCGCACCTAAAAGTGTGTCGCTGTCACCGCTTACCCCCCTAAACCCCCCACTTTTCCCCTACTGTGTCAACTAGATAGAATGTTGTGTCTACACACGCATCTAGCTGTGTAACCGCACTGTCAATGTATCCATAGTTTGGCTCCTCCTGTTTGAAAAGATAGACACGGCATCTCTCTCACAGATCTAACCAACCCTGTTATTAATTCTCTCTTTTCAGTACTAAACCTTCGTGTGGTCCCCTGACGTAAATATACTCCTGTCATCAATGTTAAGAGACGGCTTATATATGTGCTGTCGCTGCTCTGTTCAGCCTGTGCTTTTGCGTAATATACTCATAACTCTCAGTGTGTTCTTCCGTTCGCGTCTCGCTCTGCAGAGAATACTGTTTAAGAATGTACCATTGTCCCCTTTGTGCACCTCCGCCTCATGTGATCGCAATGGCTCATTGTCCCAGTAAATAATTAATACCTCTCCCCCTTTCCCCTCATAAAGTCTGATGCGTGAAATTTGGATCACATTCTAACGATACCCAGTGACTAGTAAATCCCCCGCTTAGATCACTATCACCGCCGCACTTGTGTGATCTTGTAGAGATTACAAACCATCCCTAGACATTGACGCACTTGACCCTTACCATAAATTTAAACATTGTTCCTGAACCTACGCACAAATTAACGCACTCTTCAATGATAAGCTAAAAGTGGTAATGTATGCGTCTCTCTACTACTCAATATGTGTCTCTTGTATAAATCCTATCTCGTTCATATTGACTCTGACTCTGTTGTGAATTTAAAAACCCTTGACCAATTTCACGAACGGCAATAGTGATTGGTGTATGTGTATATAAATGTTAAATAACGTTGTACTCCACGAATATATAAAAAAGTTGTATATTCGCATAAAAATTGACATGTATATGTGTTATAGTTACCAAAGTGCTAATATTACTAGGTGAATTCATAATGAGGCCTTTCGGTGGATGGCGTATTGACGAGTTTGTTGGATTTCTCAATCTCAGGCTTATCAGTTTGTCAATATGAGAAACAAAGATCCCTTAGTATGTTGAGTAAGACCCAACTTCGATACCGCTCCTCCTACCACTCCTGCTGAGCTCTTCTTAAGTACTTATCGTTATAACAAACCATATTCTTCCTCCATATAGATACCAGATCTTACAATATACTAGTATAGCTACTTTTCCCCTTAGTCACTCATATCCTACCAATCCCTCGATTTGATGTTTAGTTTTTAGACCACGCAATCACTGTATGTCTACCTTTAATCATTATGTAGTAAGATGCACCTAGCATACTAGTATTAGAGAGACATGTATTGATAGTGTTGTTACTAAACACTGGATTAGTGTCTAAGACCGTTAAGAGATTGTATCACAAAGAATCAGTACAATCCGCGACAAGTGTCATGATATCTGTTACGTTGACCCTTGATTTATAGTCTTAGGTTCTTGCTCGTGTTACCATCGCGGTCTACCTGTGACGAAGTACACGTCCAGCTACCCCTCTCCTCATAGTTCTCTCAGAACACATCAATCCTATAAAAGATCTGTGAACGGTAGACATGTACGTCAGTTGTTCACGTCATATCACGCATTCACACGCTCACAAGGATCAGACCAAGTCACGAAAGAGGTGCATGATTTTCAATAGTTAATGCTGATCCATCTAGACCCTGAGTCTTAAGTGTGTGAGGATGTTCTACTATACGGGTGCTAGTACTTTCTTGCAACGTCCTCAGTTATCTTATGATCATGACTGTTCCTGCTAGTGCAGGCGCGGATGCCTCTTATATATTTCTTGATTATCCTCTGTGTACTGTAGCTAGTGTTGACTCTACCGCGCATGAGAATATTCATTGGAATAGTTTACTCTGTATGACGCGAGTTTTATTATGTAACATGTAGCTGCTGTATGTTTTAGTACAGTTGAACTCTTCTGGTGCCATCATGGTGAATCCTCGCGATTGGTGTGTTCGCGCTATAGCTCTGGTCGTGTTACTCTCTTAGGTGTTTGTGTGATATGCGCGGCAATGTAGTTAGTTCGATCCAGTGTGCACTGATGCTTCTTTCCTTAGTACTCAACTGGGTAGAGGAGCGAGCTTCTTAATGGATAACTCTTTTCATAGCAATTTTCTTGCGGCAAAGTGCGAGCTAGCACATCGCATCTGCTGATAATAACTAATTCGAGATAATTAGTGTTAATCCTTGGAGACACCTAGTAAGATCAAGAAAAGTGTAAAGTGTATCAATGTCTAGTCCCAGTGAGTTTAATGCATTCCTCATGTGCTCTGTAGATCAGTCGCAGGGTGTACACAATGTGACTGTATCGCTCTAATTATCCACACGCTCAAAGAACTGATCACTCTCGCTTTGTGAGAAGTGTGTGGCTTTACTCAGCAGAATAGTTTGTGTGTTTATTGTAAGCACTCTATTGTATTTCAGAGGGGGATAGAGAGTGGACGCCGGGAGTTAGTTGTGTTGTTGAAAGCGCATACCTGGACACTTGGATTGAACAACAGATTGATTTTGTTTGTACTGTGCCAGAATCAAAAGTGTTTATATTAAATATAGTATTTAGTCTATCCAGATCTTTTGCATGACTGCTTATTGCCTCTAAGAGCGTCCACAGTTTACTCGGTTGAAAGAATCCATTTATTATTTAATCTCACGTTTTATATATGGCTTTGTCCAATCGCCTATTGGTATGATATATCAATCAATAATTTTAGTGGTGCATAATCCATTAATTTAATTGAACTTGGTTGACAATTACCCTATTTATAATTAAGTAATTCAACAGCTTCAAGCGCGGTCATGGAGTCTATTGGGCAAATAAGAGACAGACTGTGTGTGTGAGAGGGACTCATGATGGAATGTGTTTTGTGTCTACCTTGACCTATTGGTGGGGACTATGGTGAAGACGTTTTGACATAGTCACTGGTGATTTGAAAACAAGGCGCTTTGCTCGTAATTCGAGCTTTGGAGATTCTCAATCTCATTCATCTGGTAGATGTCTTTTCATTAGTTGATGAGTACGAAGATCTTAATTGAAATCAAACAGTTCCTTGTAATGTTGTTTAACCTTTTCTAATTCTAATCTATCGCAATTATTTTGTTCAATAAGTGCGGTAACATCTACAGCACTATAAGGCTCACGACTTCTGTCATTCACGATTTGGTGACTTATATCTTTCAAGTGTCCATCACGTTATCCTTTTCTTGATCTGATGTTCAAGGGTTCTTGATTTTAAAGAACTGTATCTGAAAATGGATCTGCGCTTTTTTGAGGGATGCGTTGTGGATGGATCTTCATGTATACTACGATAGAACACTTTGCGTTTGCTATGGATGTTTGACTACATTAGTGTACTAGATGTGCTGTGGTGTGACGCTAATTCTGGTTCACTAGATGACTGTGTAGTATGAGCAGATTATATATTGAAGCTTGTATCCTCTTCTCATCGCGCATGAGAAGGTTGTATGTGAGCTAGAATACAGATCATACGCTGACGAAGGTAGAGAGAAACAAGTGAGTTAGATACGTGCGTCTCGTTTGTCACATGCTAGTCCCCCCGCTCAAGAGTGTGGTGTCAGTATTTGCATAGACACTAAGAGAGAGATATTTCTCAGAATAGATCATCTAGGAAGGTCTGATGTTGCATTAATGTAATGCGAAGGTTTATCGTGAATCTTGTGTTCCCTCTATTGTCACCTAGCAAGCGCGAAGGCGTTGGTGCATCCGCGTGCATGTTGGTTGGAGGCCTGCTGTTAGTGTCACTGAGCGAGATTTGTGATTCGCAGCAGAAAAGTGGAGAAGTCTTTGCTTGCGTGATCGCAGCGCTTGATGTGACGCTTGATGTGTGGGGCGAGTTTTGTAGTGTAGGTTCGCGCAGACAGAGATAGAGAGAGTTTCTTTGTATAGAGAGAGTTGTTGTGGAAGGCGATCTATGTTTGTACGATGTCTCGAAGAGTGGAGTAAAACGGTAACATCTTTTAGTTTGCTCAAAACCTCTTTCCCCCTCTGTTCAGGCCTGTATGGTGGTGATTCAAGTATTTTTTGCATGTTTTGTCAATTCAGTAAAAAGTTGTGGAGTACATAAAGATTAATTTTCACATTGACTTTTGTTGGAAAGGATTCTTTGGGACAGCTGACAGGAGTATTGGGTGGATACCACTTTCATTGTTGAAATTGGTTTTCGGCTCGGGTCTCAGCCTTTTTTTGTTGTCATCTATGGACCAAATATCTGTTCTGGGGTCAGATTTCTTTAGGGAGCAAAGGTTTTCAAGAAGGTTCTCTTTGGCGTAATCGGGGGGAGTAAATCCTAATTTTATTTCACACATAGAGGGCTTTGCATTTTTAACAGCTTTCTTTTCTAGTTTATCTCAGCTAACTCCGTTGTATCCTCTGAATCCATGTTTTGACTCGTATTTGTGGGTCGTATGATTGGTGTGACAGGCATATGACCATTACACACAGCAGACTGATCATCGGTGTGCTTTATAGCTATATTGCAACCTTGTGCTTTGTCTTATAAAATGATTTTGGTGTCCACAAACATGTGAACTGTTGAGATCCGATGGACCCTGTTCTGTATTAATTCTATCATCAATCTTATCTTTTATTTCTTTAAGTCAAAAAACACTTCAAGGAATTTGTCTTCCTTTAGTTAAACAAATTCCCTATAATCCAACGTTTTACTTCTTCTGTCTTAGACTCATAATGGTCACGTCGAATAGGCGTATTTGTGGCTGCCTGAAGTTCAGACTTAAAAAGGAAGTATCCATATCTGATACGTTACCGCTGCGATAAGAGTGTTTAAAGATGTACCTTTATCGTTCTATGAGTGGGATAGATATTCAGGTCTTTTTTAGGTGAGGTTGGGGCTGGAGTTATCTGCTATTTCTGTCATATGCTGCATCAATTTTTGCTTTTTCTGCTATTCAGTTAATTGCACTACTGTTGCGTTTTAACAATCTTCGGTGCTGAGCATGATCCTTAACTGGTATACTCGCAAGGCAGAGGACATTGAGTCCGATTCGATGTTGAACCTATCTGGCTAATTTGGTACTCGCTACTGCGTGTGATGCACGCCCTTTTCAAGCCTTTCATCGAGAATAATAGACATTTTAGAGCTCAGTTTATCGGATCCGCCGAAGCCAAAGGTATAGTCCCTCCATGTAGTCTTTGTTTTCTGATCTGTGCGTGAAAACCTGCTTCCGAACAAATCAAACTGAGTCACTCTGTAAAGTCAGCAACAGAGTCAACAACGAAGTAGGTTGTAGCACACTCGTTTGTGCATGTTCTCGGGTAGTTGTTTTACATCATGATACTCATCCATTGATTGGTCTCCAAAGGCATCGATGATTAGTACCTCATCGTGGATTATTCGAGTAGTTATGAGGGCTCCGGGCTTCAGTGTCGAATGGGTCTTCAGTAAGTGAGGCTGGCGGGAGATGAAATGGTCTGTGAAAAGGGGACGTCCATCTACATCAGAGTCGTCCTGGTCACAATTCGATCAGCTTCAAAGAATGTGAGTCCACATTGAGTCCAAGATCATTCTCGATTGCATCATCCACATCATCATTGCAACGTTCGTACCTGGGTGTCCTTGATCCGCCAGCCAGGAAACAGAATGACTGTTTTGTCATCCCGGACTGGTCCGCCTTCGTCAGGGGCTAGAATTGTCGTCATTTTGTCCCTTGAAGTAGTTTGCTCTTGAGGTCGCTTGGCGCCTTGGACCATCACGTGCTATGTGCCTAGGACGTTCCCAGTAGTCGCATTGGCTGGTATTCACATTGACAGGATGTAATCATGCCTCCTCTGATGTTCGGAGCTGCCACCTATTCCCGCCACCACCATTTCCACTCGCAGGTGGATAACTTTGAACAATGGTTCTGAGCCTTATCTCGATGCATTGTCTCATTCCCTGGATGTGTCTTGGCACCACAATTTCCGTCTTGAGCCCAAAGCTATGTGTCTCAGCATATATGATGATAAGCACTAATAGATTGAATGTAAGAGGAAGAAGTGATTTGTATGACTGAGCGTGAGGCGGGCAAGTGAGTTGGTTCAACTGTCGAAATCAGTATTGTTGTTGGAAGAACGTACTTGAGTTCATTTGAAGTTGTCGAGCGGACATGGTTCTGTTGGAGTTTGGAGACTTGGATGATTGTGATGGATATGCTGAGTTTAGAGGCGTCTGACCACTAGTGCCAAAGGATCACGAGTACTGTTGTGGGGGTAGAGCGGAACGCTTTCATCAAAATTTTGTTTTCATTAGCTATAGCGCGCACTCTCGATGTTGCTTTAGGTAGGCATTACAACCTGAATCCCTGAGTATGCGCTCTTTCAACGACTCTGTTAAGTTTTACGTTCAGTATGAATCTACTGCTGCATACACAGGCAACATGTTGTTCGGCAAAAAAATTGAGTGTAAGCTGATCCTGGCCGACATGGTCAACGTTGATGTTTGTCTCATGTAAATGAAGTAATGTTGAATGCCTTCTCCTTGTTGACGGAAGAGTTCATATATCTATCGTATACCTGAGAGTGTCTGTATCCGTTAGGCTACACTCGAACTATCCAGAATGTCATCTGTCACATTTTCTCAATTGTCTTTGGCAGCAGTAAAGTGATTGATGAGTGAGTACGATGTCGCTGATTGGTATACTGAAGTAGGATATTGGTTGCAACGAATGTCAGCTTTATACCTTTCTTATTTCTTCAGCTAACAGGCTGTTCGTCTAAAGGAAGATTCTCAAGCACACAGTACTGGACTTGGTAGAACTGCTCCTCAACAAAGAGTTCTACTCCCAGTAATAACATCTGAAACGTTCCCATTGCCTGAATGGTTCTTGCTTTAGATGGACTTCGATGCCTTATTATTCTTCTGCGATTATCCTTTCTAGAAGTACAGACGAAAACGTTGTGCCAAGATCAAAGTCTAGTTCTGACAAGCATAGGTGGGAGGTGTGATAGAACCTGCAAATGGATGTCTTCTGCATTCTAGAACGTTCTTGTTTATTATAATGATATGCGATGGTTGTTTGATCATCATATGATTAGTGAGTGTACGTTAAAAGTGTGTGGAAGATTAATGTGTGTACGTGTTTTGTTTTAGTTGTATTGAATCCCGAGTTTGGAAGAGTTTCAAATTGTGAGGGCAGAAGCTACACTCGCCGCCAGAAAGGTATCTAACGCTGCAAAGAAGTAGTAACCCGCAGGTGGAATTTAAGGGGCTCGAAGGCAGAACACAACACGCTGCACAAGCAACCGGCTCCGCGAAGATAAACCCGCAAATTTTAAAAAAAATGGACCAAAAGTGTTATACCCGGTAAAGATAGTGGACCAAAATTGTAGTTTTCTCAATAGTTTTATAACGAAATGAAATAGTCAGTAAAGTAAACGTGAAGTAGCTCATAGGGTGACAACAAAATGGTCTATAGGTTGACATCGAGATTGTTTGTAAAGCGATAGGTCATAACAAGTATCAAGAATATCCGAACAAATGCAGAAGTAGTCAACGAAAATGAACGTAAAGAGTCGTGTTTTAAAGGTAGGTGCTCCAAAGTGATACGGATGAGGTGACAAGTTAATTAACGTACTCCCATCAACTGGAAGGCTGCAAAAAGATGGATTACGAAACAACATGTGCGATTCAAAATCATAAGAAGAGTGTTCCAACTCAGAGTCGAATGGCAAAGTAACTAATAGAATCTACAAAATATGCCGAATTTTTGATATCATCAAAAGGGAATAAAGTAAAGTCGCGTAAATGATCGAAGTTAATCGTAAGATATCAAGAAAAAATTATCCCATATGTATAGGTATCCATATATAATACCAGTATTGACGCTTAAGGGAGTAAAATGAGAAATCAGGAAGTACACAAAAATCAGAATGTTTAATATTTATATAACAGACCGATATAAGGTAAATAGTAAGACGTCATATGATAGACGTAAGAGAACGAAATCATAGTCTAGTATTAAATACTCATTATCCATGTAATAGTAGTAGGGATGCAAAAGAGAGCATATAAGTTACCTGGGAGCAAGCGCGTGCGGATATCGGAGAAACAAGGAAAGACTCTATATTTTGAAAAACATGGTCATAGTCTAGGTTTTGAAAACGACCTAGTTCTCTATGACTTCAGCTCTGATACCAATCTGTAACACCCCCAAAAAAAATCAGGACAACGCAGCGGAATGGTTGCAATGTTGGGGTGCTACTTCAGGGCACAAAACACAAGTCATAGAAAACGACCTCAAAAGAGACGTTTTAAGATAAATTTCACATTTGATATATTAAAATCAGAGTTTACAAAGGATCCCATTTATAATGCAATAGAAACATTTTTATTAAGCCGTTCAAAAATATTCCGCATAGCACACGAATGCTCCCAATGCTCCAACTATCAAATAATAACCTGAGAAAAACATGCACAAACGGTCAACATAAAGTAGGGTGAATTCATAGGTTTTAAGTAAAGCAGTGTAGAAATAATTTTAAGAAATGTCTTTGATAAGATATTAGCGTACAGAGTATTTCAAAGTGTTATTTCCGAAAATCCAAGTAGTGATTCATAACATCAAGTAATGTTTATAGTGGACCACAAGATCGAAGTACTGGTGGAGCCCCCCCCCTACGTACATATTCCGAAAGTCCAAAACAAAATAATGCAGTACAAGAGAAACACGATTTCATCAAGTCTAAGTATATAAGTATATATTGCACTAAGGCCAGACCCCGAAACCTTAACCTAAGTTTGGCCCCAAATGTATAGGATGCTTGCCAACAACCTAAAGTATCTCAAAATGTTAAATGCACCATGGTCAACTTAGTGACCTGCAAAATCCCAGGTGGGGATTGTCCAGTCCCGATAGATCTATCCCAACACTCGCGCATCGACTACAATAGCAAAAGGACGGTTCATGATATCATGTAGGGACTTAATTGGCAAATATGTGTAACTTAGGGACAATAATATTCAGACAGTAATCTGGATTAGGCATACAGTTTAAAACACTTTGAAAACACTTAGAAAAACACTTGTGTCCAATAGTAAAATAAGCAATGTAATTCACCCCTTAGAGTTTGTAAAACAATTAAGTAGTAAAAAGGGGGCTATGAACTCACAAAGTATTGAAAGGTAATTGTACTGTAGTAAAATATACAAGTTTGTAAACGAGCATGTATTCCCCTCGCGGGTTTATAAAACATTGAAAAGATTGAAATGCGAGACTATGAACTCACAATATCGGTTTTAAGTACTTGTGTATATTAAAAACAATTGAGCATGTATCCCCCTCGCGGGTTTATAAAGCATGTAAATAAGTAAAAGCGAGGCTATGAATCTCACAATATCGGTTTTAAGTACTTGTGTATATTAAAAACAATTGAGCATGTATCCCCCTCGCGGGTTTATAAAGCATGTAAATAAGTAAAAGCGAGGCTATGAATCTCACCTTAGAAGTGAAGTGATGAAATAATCAGGTAAATGACAGAAAATGTATCAACGGCAATAGCCGACAGCAACCTTAAGTAAATACGGTCGTATAAGTACCAAGTACCAAGTACTGTACTGTGACATTCCTTTATTTTTCATGTCCATATTTCGACGTCCATCTATTTTACGATTTCCGTGAGTGAGTGTCCCGACTTTATAACATATATATTTGTCGATAATAACTCTTCGTATTTGTTATGAGAAAATTTTGAAAAGATTGGGTTACTTTTATTTATATTTTGACGTTCCGCGAGTCCGACATTGCATTCCGCCCAGCGTAATCGTTAATCGTTTCGAGCATCGTAAAAATTTACGACATGTCCGCTATTATACTATGATCATAAAATATCATTTATAGAACCGATGTCAATCTTTTGTTCCTCAACCTTGGATCATAAGCTCGCGTTTAATTATAAAGATTTTATAAGATATTTATTAAGATATTTATAAGATATTTATTAGATATTTATCTATAATATCTTTTAGATATTTTCCTTTAACTTAACCCTAGTTAACTTAACTAGAGTTTCTTAACCTTATTAAGCCCTTATATAAAGCTTAACTATAAGAAAAACATACAAAACTCATTCCTAAGGTCTGTAAACACAAAATCTCTCACCTTTCTCATCATCATATATCACAGGCTCAAAAACCATCTCCATAACACATCCATACTTTGATTTTCTAGATCAAATACAAAGTGTTCTACATCTATTCTAAGGTGTTTTTTAAGAAAGATCGGAGGGTTGATATCTCGGTTCGAAAGATGTTAAGAAAGGTTTGTGCAAGATTCGGGTTCAAAGATTAAGGGTTTTATTCTATTGTGTTAGTAATTCTCGTGGTTTTGATATCCAAAATAAGGGTTTAGATAATTTTTTCTTCATTCATTCCTCCTTCCTAAGGTTATCTAAATACCTTTATCTTTTCATTTTAAGATTTTAAGTGTGGTTACATGTTTGCTTTATAGCTAAATCACCCATTTAGGTATCTTTAATGGTTTTGATAAAAGTGAGAATTGATAACACATTGTTTATCTCGAAATTCTTGACAAAATATGTCCAATATTTGAGCTAGATAATGTAAGACATATAAGATAATTAAAGGGTTCTAAAATGGTTGTAACAAAGTGGATAAAGCTAAAAAGTTCCTAAAAACAAGTTTTAAAACACATTCTGAGAAAACATAGTCTTACTGGGCTGTTTGTAATTCAAAAATTTACATATATGTTTTATGATTTTATAAAATACTACATGTCACAAGGATCGAGGGGTCATAAAGAACTCGAAAAACCGATTAATAACGAAGAAGATACGCTATTTACAAGTTTACGATAGTTAATACTTTTATAAAACAATTTTTAAGAAGACTAATCATCACAGAAAACTTATACTTTATAAACATCAATAATAGATAAACTTTCAATTACAAGAACGGTGCCTCGAAAGAATCACTAAAATGCGGAGTTAAAACGAATAATTATGACGATTATAACGATTAAACTAATTAAATTTATATAAATGAATTACTATTTCATGAAAAGTAAAAGTACTATTCATCAGCAAGATTTTAGACTTTTAATAATACGATTATTTGATACATCTTTCAAATACGAAGCGGCGAACGCAGAAACTAACACAACGGGTTTATCAACGAGAAAAGTTACACACTATTTTCTAACAGTGCACTATTTCCTGGTGAATAGTGTTGTTTCTTTTAATAAAACTTTTTGCAAAACTTTATGGAAACATTTAAGAGTAATATTTAATAATTAGGTGTTAGACTTTCTAAATATATTTACAAAGGTACGATTAAACCATTTTAACGATTATAACGAGAGAATAAAATTACATGGAATTTTAATTACAATACAATTTGAACATAATTTCCACAAACGCAACTAGAAGTGAGTAGCTATATAGAAATATAAAATGTTGTTATAGTTACCAAATGCGATATTACTAGGGAATTTCATAATGAGGCCCCTCGTGATGGCGTATTGACGAGTGTTTGGATTTACGATTTAAAGTATCTAGCTCCCTCGTAACGTCAGGTGTCATACCTCTTTAATTATGATAGCCCGAACGATAGTACGATATAACAACTATAAGATTATATTCAATGTTACCATTCCGCTGCGTTGTCCTGATTTTTGTGGGGTGTTACACTTTCTACTAGTTTGAATGACTTGGATAATGCCACCTTGCATATAGATGGTCAATCAATGGTGGTTGACGCACCGCCAATATCATGTGAATGTTCCTGACGAGAAATGAAAATTATGGGGTGATAAGACCTCATTGCTCAAGGGATTAGCAGATTCTGATGTTGAAGACCTCATCATGTTGATGATGAGTGTTAGAGAAAGTTTATTCTAGTAAATAAGAAGAATTGATCTTGATTGTAAACTTTAAAATACACTTATATATTATTGAAGCGAATGAATGAAATTGTTGTGGATTGTTTAAATGTGTATATTTATTTGGATATGTATGTATTTGGATGTGTGCATGCTTATATTATTTTGTTCATGAATTTCTATATGTTATGCTAATTGTACTTGTACAGATGTCGCAGTAGATGTTGCACGGTCCTACGAAGGTGACGGTGGCGGTGATGATCATCCCCCATCACACGTTGTACCCACCGGTTGCGGGGGCTGCTTTGCTAACAAAGGTAAGAATTTTTGGATTATTATAATACAAGCATAAATTTGATACATATATTGAACTTGCTTGCCTTGAATTTTTATGACTTTATCACTAACTTAATTTTGCAGGCAAAGGTAAAAGAAAGCCCAATTTGGGCGGCAGGGGAGCGGGCAAGCTGAATACCCGCGACAAGACCCAGAACCTTTCGCTAAAGGAGATCGCGGAAGCTAAAGGCCCCGTCTCGATCAGTTTTGAGCAGGGTGACAAACAAACCCTAAACCCTCTCGGTCCTCATGCGGCTCACTGGTCTAATTACATCGGGGAGGTCGTTAGGAGTGTGTCGTTGTACTACCCCTCTTGGGAGAAGGTCTCGAAGGAGCGGAAGGCGGCGATCGTTTCAGAGATTGGGGTTAGTTATCCTTTTATGTTTATTTCATTATCGTGTTCATTTATTTAATTGTGTATATTTATCTAAATTCGTTTATTTATTTATATCATATAAATAAATAAACAAATTTAAATAAATATATAAATTATATCTCTAACTCTGTTTTCGTTTTGTTGTATATGATTGCAGACCCTGTTTGACCTCAGGTCGCACATGGATTCCTCCCGCTGGACAGAGATCTACGAAGGCATCAACATGCACTTGCAAAAAGCCTACAATACCAACAAGGCTTCTTTCAAGGCCAAGCATTGGAAGGCAGACCCCACCACCTGGACTTACAATGTGAAGGCGATCTGGCGGGCACGTCTCGAGGAGATTACTGCGGCCGAGTGGGATAAGTACATTAAGTTTTGGAATGATCCCAAGAACCTTGCTTGAGCCGCTCAAAATCGCTAAAACCTGGCAAAAAGAGCGAGGTCCCACAAAAAGGAACATCTCGACAGGGATCCCGGTCGCTGGCTTCGCTGTCGAGATGAGAGGTAATAAACCAATATAAATTAATTTACATACTAATTACATATATATCTATATACGCTTTGGTGTGTTGTGATTTTTCGTTTTTAATTAGTTTCATCTTATATGCGTGTGTATGTACAGAGGCATGCCTCAGACACTCAGGAGTACCCTTCACTCATTGACACCTTCTGGCGAACACACACTGTTGACGGGGTATTCCCTAAGGATGAGGACCGCCGCATATATGTAAGTTTTGTTTCAAAACACACTTTAATGAATTATCGAGAAATAATGTAGCAACCCGACTAATATAGTTACTATCTTGTGTTTTTGTCACTACATAGGAGGAGATGAAAAGGCTTGAGGCTACGGGTGAGTACACGGAGGATGAGATCAATGCGTTGGCAATAGGGGGTAAGCTTCGTGGGCACATTCCCGGTGTGGGTCGGGTATTGCCATCACGGGCCACATCCAGGCCAAGTATGCCCGCCCCCGACAAGTCGCTCAAGAGCATGCATAGAAAGGTAGACTGTTGGGACATACAAGACAAAAGGTCAAAGTACTGCTAAGTAGAAAGTCAAAGTACTGCCAGTTAAAGATCGAAGTACTGCCGTGGATAAAGGAATCTTAAAGGATTATCATTTAAACGGTTATGTTAGTAATTATCTTGTAACAGTTATTTTAATGATTAGTGTTTATGTCATACAAGGACTGTACACCTACTAGAGTTATCCTTATGTTTATAAAAGGATCTCTAGGAAGGTATTAGAAGATATATGAACACGAACAACAAAGCAACAATAGCAAAAAGCATTAGTTAGTGATATTAGAGATTAGTATTGTATTAGGGATCTGCAATTTAGGCAGATTCAAAAGAGTTATAATACAAAACGTTTGATTAAGCATTGTATGTTCTTCTTTCGTTATTACTTGTGTTCTGTGGCCAACTAGAGTTCCGCATAGTTGACATATATCAGGTTTCATTAAGGAATGTTCGATCCTACAAGTGGTATCAGTGCTTTGTGTAAGACGTTCTGATCTAGAAGAACGTTAATCATAATTCGAAAATCTTTTTCTAACTTTCAAAAAAGATGTCTGGAAGCTGAACCTATCCCTACCCGACCCTCATTCAGACACTAGCACTAAGAATCCCAATATCAAGAAAGGAGAAAATATGACCTTGGTCCATGAAGATGCACATATATGCCATACTGATCATATACTATGGGGTATAATCCACATACGAAGACCAAGCTAACAAACTGAGTCCTGCATCCCGACAGCACCAATAAACTTCGCTTGCTGCTAACAGCAAGAAGAACCAATGATAAAGCCCTTAACAATTGCTTTCCTGCTGCAATACTTGATAAGACATCTTCTTAGTTTTTATGGATGCTGCAGATGCAAGAAACTTTATGGTTAGCCATAAAAGCCGAGATTGGTAAGGAAATGAAGCATCAAAGAAGATTCCAAAAGAATCTTTTGAAACAGCAATTCGAGACGATTTGAACTATCGGATCTAGGAGAAGAGCTAGATTTTGCATACGAGAAGGAATTCCCAGCAAAATCTTAGTAGGCTTGAACTATTAAGATGCTAAAGTACCAAAGAAGAGCTAATTTGAATTTCTAAGAAGCCCTACCATCTGTGTGGCATGTAGTTTTGCTAACAATGATTCGGGACCAAACCTATGATTGGATGAATTGGGAGTTTGAATGATATCTACAACAATTTGAAGGTGTATGAGCATGAATTGAAGGGTGTTTCAAATTCAAACTCAAAAAATATTGCTTTTCTGTCCACTGAAGTTAAAGGCAGTACTTTAAAACAAAGTACTGCTGATCCAGCAAATATCCCAAAAGATATAATCATCTGCCTCAAGCAAGGTGCAAAACTGCTCCTAAACTGTGCTTTCCCACCAATGAAATCATATGTTCGCTCCTTTGCTCAACCAGCCAACTATGCCTACGAACTCATGATGATGAAGACCTGCTGCAAATTGATGAGGATGCTATGGAAGAAATTAGACATTCTATGTCGGTGCCATGATATACAAAACAGCAAGGATAAGGAAGTTTATGAGAAAACAGGAATACCCATTACCTCAAGCCAAATAAGGGATCCACTTTTGATAAGTCAAAGATTGAATGCTTTAATTGTCAAAAGTTGGGTCATTTTGCTAGGGAGTGCAGATTTGCTAAGTATCAAGAAAACAGAGCAAATGGTCGTCAGGAAAAGAGGATTGTGGCTATTGAAGATCCAAACTCAAAAGCCTTGGTGGCAACAGACAACAATGAAGATATTGACTGGACCAAGGAATTTGATGCTGAACCAGTGACATTTGCTATGATGGCACTGACTGAACTATAGTGTATGATTATGCATGGAGTTTGATTCAGAGCATGTGCACTTTGGACAAGATGGACTTGGTGATTTTGACTGGAGCAACATAGCTGATGATACACCAGTATCTTTAGCCTTGATGGCTACAAACTCAGAGGTACCTTACTGTTCCAAATGTAGTAAATCTTATAAAAAGTTGCTTGAAAGCTATCAAACTGAAAGAGACAATTTTCAAAAGAGAACAAGGTCTGAAATTCTAGGATATCAAATGAGCTTAGAGTCATTAGAAGTCATACTTAAAACACATGAAAAGAATGAATATGCATGGGGTGATAAGTATGAACAGATGGAATATGACTTAAAAATGAGGGATTTGAAACTAGAAGAAAAACAAAAGGAACTAGATCAAGTCTTAAAAGAAAGAGATGATTTCAAGGTAAAACTTGAAAAATGGACAAATGCTTCTGTACTTCAAAATGAAGTCCTCAACAAACAAAGATATTTGTCTGACAAATCATGTATAGGATTTGGGGTTGATTCTAGTAGTAGTAAGGAAAGTGACAATTCATCTGGGGATGAAACTTTGACTGAACCTTTGTATGAAAATTTCAAAAGAGAAAAAGCATACAAAGCAGTACCTCCACCCACTGGTACAATTATTCCACCTAGGGCAAATGTCTCTTTTACAGGGATAGATGAACTAGCCATTAGGAATAAGGTCCTTAATCAAGAGAATACACAGCCTAGTCAACCAGAAATTGATAGAAATAAAGTCATAATTGAAGATTGGGTTGATAGTGATGATGAAGAGACTGTTTTAAATTCTTCAGAAATTCAAAAGAAAAGTGTTTTGAACTCAGAAAATAGTGAAACATCTTTTGAAAACAGGTCACCTAACAGTCAAAACAGTGTTAGTCAAGGATCTAGGAACAAGGGAGTTGGGCACAAAGGGGGTAAATTATGCTATGTATGTTACAGTCCTAATCACCTAATCAAGGACTGTAATCTACATGAAAGAACCTTCAAACAAACCCAAACTTACAAGCCTAAGGGAACACAGGGGTCAAGGGAAACAAAACCAGTTTGGAACAACATCCAAAGGGTGAACCATAGTAACTTCTCAAGAAACTCTAGGTACCCTCACCAAAGGAGGTCCTTTATTCCATCAGCAGTACTTACAAGGGATGGGTTGAAGAGCACTGCCAGACCAAAAATGACACAAACAGTACCTTCAAAAAGTACTGCTAATGTGATTTATCAAGGTACTGCTAGATCAAGAATACCACAAGCAGTACTTTCACGAAGTACTGGTAGACCTTATTATCCAAGGATGGATAATAGAAGATCTAGAATCTCAAGCTATTCACCATCATCAAGGTCTTCTACCACAAGGACACCTTACAGACCACAAAGACTCAAGAAAATTATGAAATCTATCTGGGTTAAGAAAGGAAGTAGCAGTACTTCCACAACATGAAAGTGTCAAAAAGAGTGCTATGATAACTTCAGAACAAACATGGAGACAAAAAGGGAATTATTTAGATTCTGTGAATAGGAATAATGGATCTTACACACTCAAGCAATTTGAGTATGTAACTCCATTAGGGGTATCCAAGTCAATTCTGACTTGGGTCCCTAAAAGAGTCTAATTCTTTAACTTGTTTGTACAGGGCAATCCAGAAGAAGATCTCAAGGATTATGCTATTATTGACAGTGGTTGCTCTGGAAGTATGATAGGAGACAAGGACAAGTTGTCTGATTTTAAAAAATTTAAAGGTGGTTATGTAGCTTTTGGTAATGATTCTAAAGGAGGAAGAATCTCAAGAAAAGGAACTATCAAGACATCATGCTTAGACTTTGAGAAAGTTAGCTATGTGGAAGAGCTTAAGTTCAATCTCTTATTTGTCTCTCAAATCCGTGATAAGAAAGTTAGTTTAGGACTTCATTTTGAAGTACAGAAGCATTTGTCCATTTTTCAAGTTTTACTTTGAAATCATCTCTTTCTTTTAAGGCTTGATCTAATTCCTTTTGTTTTTCTTCTTGTTTCAAATCCATTATCTTTAAGTCATATTCCATTTGTTCATACTTATCTCCCCATGCATATTCATTATTTTCATGTGTTTTAAGTATGACTTCTAATGACTCTAAGCTCATTTGATATCCTAGTATTTTAGACCTAGCCTTTTGAAAATTTTCTCTTTCTTTTTGATAGTTTTCAAGCAACAGTTTATAAGACTTACTACATTTAGAACAGTAAGGTACCTCTGAGTTTGTAGCCATCAAGGCTAGAGACACTGGAACTTCATCAGCTGTATTGCTCCAGTCAAAATCACCAAGTCCATCTTGTCCAAAGTGCATAGGTTCTGAATCAATCTCCATGCTCCAATCATCTTCA
>BQNB010107838.1:5693-23078 GCA_026074375.1 Tanacetum coccineum | reverse complement strand
AAAGCTAGTTAATGACCCTTGCATCTTTTTCTAATAAACTGTCAAAAACCTTTGATGAATTGATGAGCACTCCAATAGACTTCCCTGCATACATCATGAATGGCCTGAAAATCACCAATCTGACTCAAGAAACACTGTTAGGGCCAGCATTTAAACTTTTCAAATGAACAGTACCAATTTTGCTGAGCTGGAATATGACTTTGAAGAATGTTACAAAGCCCTGTCAGAGAAACTAGATTAGGACAACCCAGAAGGTGGTGATTATCCATTTGATCTTACTAAACCCATTCCTTTAGTCATGAATATGAATCGTCAAATGGTACCGGTTGACTACTTCTTCAACAACGATCTCAAGGATCTGCAAGGAGGAATTTCGACCATGATCTATATGACTTCCACAACAAAGACAAAGGCCACTTAGTATGATCTTCAAGAAATTGAAGACATGGTTCTAAACATATGGAGTCTTGTTAAAGTTGCCTATGACAAATATGCGTTATGGGGTATTTCTCATTGGAGACAACAACGTAAGACCTTATATGTGTATGCACAAGGCTTGGAATCCAGTCATGATATGTATTCTACTAAACATATTTTGGCAGTGACGCGGGTTGAGGTTATGCGAAAACATGGGTATGGGTATCTGAGAGAGATTGAAGTACGAAGAGCCGATAACGATCTTTACATATTTAAGGAAGGCGACTTCCCAAGACTTCGTATCAATGGTATCAAGGACATGCTGATCCTTATTGTTCAGAATAGGCTCACCAAGCTCGCAGGCGATGTTGTTTCTAACTTTGCTAAAGCACTACGAATGTTTACCAGAAGCATGGTTATTCAAAAGTGTTAGGAATGATAAAAGTGATGATCTTATTGAGATAAAAGTCTTGTAATATATAGAGAAATAATATTGTGTAATAGGTTAGGTGATAGGCTCATGACTTAAATAAAGTCATGAGACCCGACAAATAGCTAAAAGCTAATAAACAAGAGCTAGTAGCTCTTTCGTGTAATTGGATATAAATACCCCCATCACCACCTCATTAGTGGGGTGTGTCTTCTAATCTCATTCTTATCTTTTCTTTAATCCTCCTCCTTCCTCTTTCTCTCTCTACTTTCTACCTTTCTCTCTCTAGAATAAACATACACATACACAACACCTAAACACACACTCTATTGCTTATTGATCTAAAATTCAAGACCTAGCAAGTGGTATCAGAGCGAAAGGAGCGATTTAGTGTTGTTTAAGAGAGCTTATTCGGACAGCTTATCATGTTAGCTTATTCCAACAGCTTATTACGAGCTTATTTTGAGCTTATTTGAGCTTATTTTGAGCTTATTCGGTCCTGATCAGCTGTGCTTATTCTGGTTTACGTGTCTTTAATTGCTGAATTTGTTTTTTATTAAGTTTTTAGCTTATTTTGTGATAACTGCTTATTCTGTTTTTAGAGCTTATTTTGTTCTTCTTTTGCTAATCTCGGTTTTATCAAGATTGAATGCTTACGGTTTTATCATAAGTGTCGTGGCAAAATTAGTATAAATTTTGCTTATTTATGCTTATTTTGATTTTTAGCAGTTTGTTAAGTCAAAATTCAGTAAAAAGCTGTTTCAATTCTCAAATTCGACAGTAATTGACTGATCAAAGTTTGTTACACCTGGTCAAAGTTTGTTAGAACTGGTCAAACTCGATAGTCAACGGTCAAGTTGACTGGTCAAATACGTTTTTTGAAAAATGCGTTTTGGGATCTAGATGTGTTTCATATCTGAGTTTTATCAAACAATTGAAATCAAAGAAAGAGAATCAAAGATAAAGAAGATCTCAGTAATCTTGTTGTGTGTATATCAGATTAATAGACCTTTAAAAGATCCAATCACACAATCGATTTCATCACAGATCTAAACTCGAAACAAGATCAAACTCGGAACATTCATTTTTCGAATCAAAAGAAAAGACAAAAAAGAAAAACAAGAATCTCAGTATTATCTTTTATCATATTCAAAGCCTTGTTCATACAAACAAACCACAAGAGACTGTTCATCACAAATTCAAACTTGAAACTGCTCTAAACTCAAAATAGATCTACGTTTTTTTATCGAGTTTGAAATCAAGAAAAAGAATAAAAGAGATCTGAGTCTGTTTCAAAAATTGAAATCAAAGAAAAATAGAAAAGGAATTTAGATTTACATTTTCGTCAAGACTAATTATAACACCCTGTGTTTTCAAGTCATTGACGACGTCAACAAATCCGCAATGTACTTTTTGTAATGTACGTGTTCACTTTAAATCATAAGCGATAGGTTAAATCGCGTACGCCAAAAATTAGCGTTCAATGTAAACGGGCATCAAACAATTAAATGTTTACATCAAGCAAGGGTTATATAATTATTTTGAGAATAATTATTAACTTTGTTCATTTTATTTTTATCGGATACGTTAAGTGTATACGTTTCGCGATAAATTGCGTTTAGGCACTCCCGGAACCACAAAAACTTTTCTACGCTTCAACAAATACCCACTTTTATACCCAATACATAAAAATTACATAAATATATCATGTATATCTTACTTTTGCCGAAATATATCATGTATAACTCATTTATGCCGAAATTCTTGCAAAGGATGCAAAGTTATACAAGTGTTTCATGAAAAACTCTTCCATGTTGGTCAAATGCACCTTACTTCATTAATGCAACACCATCCCTACCATACTTTGACTAATGACCATACCCATGGCCATACCTAAGACCATGAGCCATTCCTATGACCATGCTTGGTCTCTTTGACTAGAATTACCTATTATATACATGTAAGTATCTAGTGAAAGACTCATACAACACCAACACTTAGAAAAATCAAACCAAAAACTCTCTTTTGCTCTACAAGAGCCCACGGCTCAAACAACCTTCAACAACAAACCCATACAAAATTTTCTACAATCCATACACTTCTATATACACCTATTCTAAGATATACTAAGGCATTTGCAAGCATTGAATCACCATTTCCAAGTATTTCTCAAGTTAAAGAAAGCTAGGGTTTCTTAAGTGCAAGCTTGGTTTTTGTGGCTAAACAAGGGTTTAGTACTTGTGCATCATCATCATCTTACCTCATAAGGTCTATTTGAACTCTTTATGTTCTTACAACTTTCATTTTTATGCATATGATTATTCTATTTAGCTTAAATCACCATTTAGGATCATTAACATGTAAAGAGAAGTTTTTATTTGTTGTCATCATAATGTACACTTTATTATACCTTATGATGTTGAGGACATCATGTTAAAATGGTTACACAAATGATTTACACTCTTGGTTAACATGAAAATGATTATTGACAAAACTAGTAAATTAAGGTTACATAAATAAAGTTATGGTTTTAAAGTATGTTAATGGATTTGTTAACATGGGTAACTTGGACACATGAGGACTTGGATGGACAAGGGACACTTAATATATGTATTAATTATAATATATATGATATATGAGATTGTGGGAAAATACAAAAGTGGTAAAGTATAAAGAAAAGGGTAAAAATGGACTTAACAAACTCAATCAATCTTGCTGTCCAAAATTCGAAATTTAACATACCCATTTTATATTTTTATAAGATAATACATTTCACGACGATTCCGAAAAAGTAAGAAACTTGTTAAACGGATTAATAACGAAAAAGTTACGTTAAAAACGAGTTATACGTTAATAAACGAAGTCGTAAGTAAATTTTTATAAAAACATTTTTATAAAAATTATAAACAGCAAGGGTTGATATTTTTAACAAATAATACATATTTTTAGGATTCCAAAATGATAAGAATCGTAATTTTTCAATTAATAACGAACGAGTTATGAATTTCGCGAGTTTACGACAATTAATACTTTTATAAAACTATTTTTATAAAAGTTACTATTCATGACAGAAAGTTATATTTTTGTAAACCTCATAAAAATGTAGAACTTTCAAATACGAGAACGTCCTCGAAAGAATCGTTAAAAACGGAGCTATAACGAATAAAATACGACGTTTACGGGTTTTACGACAATTAAATCGATAAAAATATACCTAAGGTCTGATGTGAACAGTAATTTTTACTGTTCACCAGTAGGTCCGAAATTCAAAAATGTCGATTTATGATAACTCGTCTTGGTACGAAAAGATGGGCATAAGAAACGCGAGAATCGGGTTTAAAACGCGAAAGTTACGCCAGTTTTACTAAACGATAATTATAAACGTTTTAACTTATTAAACACAATTTTACCAAAACCATTAGTTGGTGATTGAGCTATATAGAATGTTATGTGGTTATCAAAGTACTATATTACTAGGGAGTTTCATAATGAGGCCTCTTCGGATGGCGTTTCGACGAGTTGTTGGATTTACGATTTAAAGTGTCCTAACTCCTCGAACGTCATGTCATGACCTCTTTAATTATGATAGCCCGAACGATAGTACGATATAATCTATAGGATTACATTCAATGTTATCAATTAAAGTACTCGGTACTTATACGACCTATGATAATTTAGGTTGCATTCGATCTTTTACGTGACGCATTATCTGCGATATTTGGATTATCAGAACTCAAGGTGAGTTCATAGCCCCACGTTTTACATGCTTTTGTTTTTACAAAGTTTTTGGGGTGAAAAACATGCAATGTTTTACAACTGGACACAAGTGGTTAAGTTTTATATTATGATTACATGTTGCCTAAGTAGCGATAACCCAATCTGAGCCCATTATCATGAACTGTTAATTACGAGCGCGAATGTTATGAATAGATCTATTGGGTTTTGACAACCCCGTTCGGGTGATTAGCTATCACTACGAACGTATTCCATGTCGACGATAGGATGTTGAGGGTTAGAACATCACTCACGGGCAATGGAGGCCATATTTTGGTACTAGCATACGTCAAGCTTTAGTGTCTGAGTTAGAGCAAGTAATTACATTTATATGATGTATGCATTTGTTGCTATCATAGGGAGAGATCTGGTGGTCTTACAATATATGATTTGTCAAACTATGAATTCACCAACATTATTGTGTGTTTTAAAGTTATGTTTTTCAGGGGATCATAAGCACTAGGTGCGATGGATACATGGTGGTTATGTTTGGGATGTCATGGCATTAAAGATTTTGTGATTTCATTTGGGCTAAAAATCTTTGTTTTTGATTAAGTGACAAGTTAAGCTTCAGGTTATGTAACAATTTACTTCTATAATCCAATGTATCATTTTCAAATGACTTTTTGGTCGTTCTATATATATTTGTGTAATGATCTGAGAAGTAACACGCCCGGACATATTCCGCATCGAGTATGTGGTGTGGTGGGGGTTCCCCCCCCCCCCCCCCCCCCCCCCCCCCCCCCAACAAAAGGCAGGCCCCCCCCCCCCCCCCCCCCCCCCCCCCGGCCCAATTTGGGGGAGTTACATATATACTTACTTGTACTTGTACTTGATGATTGTACAAGATTGTATAGGAAAACAAAGGTGAAACGGCTATTTTTGAGTTGTTTGTGCATTAATGACTTGTACATTATGCTTTAAAGGACTTGATACTTTTTTTGGAGCGTGAGATGTATTCAAATGAGATGTTATATTACATGTACATGATATTTAGTCACTTGTGCATTCACTTTAGATATTACCTTTCATGGAATTAGGGTTTAGAGGTAGATGATAACAATTTAAATCCCGTTTTGATATAACGTTACGAATGGTATATTATAGGAGTAATTGTAAATTTGTAATACAGAGAGGATGATATTGACTTGATATGATATATTGTTCTGCTGACTTATATGTAGATTTGGATGGCCATAGATAGGATCTGTGTGAGCTTGGTTTACTTTGATATGCAAGTTACATTGATATGAGAGATTGGCCAAGCAGTAATGTAATAAACAAAACATTTTCCCCGTACAATTGTGGTCATAAAAAATAGGTTGATTTTGCATTTGATGATAAAATTCTAGGTGTGTACAGTTCTCCACCTCCTTACAAAAATCGCGTCCTAAAATTTAGTCGTATACCGGAGAGATGTCAAAGAATGAGTATGATTTTAAGAGAGATGGGTAATCATGTGGGATAAAGATGAAAGAGAATGAACGGTAATATATGATTACGATTAAGTGAAGAAAAGGATTTATTTATACAATCGGATTGAAAAGAAACGTGTTTGTACGTATGCTATATACTTAAGCCTATTATTTCTATTTTGCTCACTTACAAAGAGAAGCATCCAAATACTTGTTAACTAAGAATTTATAATTTCAATAGTTCGGTATTTATAATTTTCTTATTCAATGAAGAAGCCATCCTAATTCATTTCAATAAAATTGATCATTAAATCATCTTACCTAAGCATATCAAATGATATCCAAAACGTAATGTATTGAAATTCATATGATATAAAAGTAATATAGAGATATTAATTGTACTGATGCCCATATAGTCGAGGATGATAATTTATGTTTCAAAGGTATGAGGAGAGTATTCAGAGTTGAACATAATGGAATTAATAGAATTGACAAATGATGTCGAGTTGTTGGTTATCACTAGATAACAAGATGTAATGAATCATCACTTTTTTATTCCATGGTAACTTGTAAATATGAACTTTTAAAAGTAGTTGACACTTATATCTACCATGTATTCGTGTGGATAAATAAGCTAAAATATAATAAGGGATTGTAACTTGATGTTTGGGTGTTTTCAAACTTATGAAAGTGTGTTTCAGTAGATTTTGGTGATGAACTGAATTATCTTCGAGTTTTGTTGTATTGAGTAGATAATGCCTAGAGTGAACAAAAGAAAGCTTTGTCTCTAATTATGCTTTTTATGGCCTGGTTGTGTGCTTTTGTAGCACCGATTTGCATATGTCCTTTTCTCTCCACAGGTCATTACAAGTTAGGGTTATTAATTATTTGTTGTTTCTATTAGCTGGTTTTTGTTTCTACAATTTCTTGGTTACGAGGGACCTACTTTATTGCAAGTCTAACACTTGACAGTGTAGGGTCCTATGTGATGAAGGGTGCACCTTAACATAGGGGACGATCCTAGTATACCCATTGGTGGCAGATAAGTCCTGATCGGTTTTTTCCTTCTATTATGCTGCTTGGTGGTCAGTCATTGTTCGGTTGTTGTTGTTATAGTTATTTGATTGTTGTTTTTGATGGTGTTTCTCTTATCCTCATGCTTTCTTTTGTTGATTAATTTTGTTTCTTACAAGAATCATTGCTACTTTTCTGTCATTAACCTTTGGGCTATGTTGTGGATTCCTTTAAAGGTTTGAGGCTTCGAGGCAATAACATTTCCTTTAATACTTCTGGGTAATCCACTAATGAAGACTTCCATAAGTTGCTAGTGTTTGATACATGTTTGGATAAGACGGCTAGATTCTGGAATTCCTTTGTAAGTTATGAGTATTTCCTTTCAAACTAAGTAGTATAAAATTCGTCTTTCCATTTTTGTTTTAGTTCGAGGGCAATACTTATTGGTTAACAGTCTTTTCAATTCGGCCTAGGTGATTTGATGGCTTGTTTCTTTCTTTTTATCATTCCAATAGGTTGAGGTATTGCATTCCACCGGACAGGGCCATCATACGTTTAAAGTACCGGTAGCAAATTGTTTTTTGAATCTCGGGCATAGTGTTTTGTTTTTTTTTTTTTTTTTTTTTTTTTTTTTTTTTTTTTTACTATGAGGAAATCCGCTTAGTCCGCTCAACCAGCGAATGAGGTCATCTCCTCTTGTTCCTTGTACCATTAAAGTAGAAAGGTTTGACAACTAACAAATCTTTATAGTTTCCTGTTTTTGTTATAGGGTATTCCAGTAGGTCTGATGTCCTGTTGGGATTACTAGCACTTGCCATTGTTGCAGTTTGTGCTTCCAGAGCTGTGGCAATGCCATTAGCAATCAGTTGTTGGATGGCAGCCAAAGTTATGGTTGGTGTTTTAGATGTTGACGTCCTTTTGGGAAGCATTCTATCAACATAAGACAACACGTAATAACAATGATATGACAAGTTTTGAAAGGTAATACTTAAAAGAAAATGTGATGTTTAAAATGCTTAAAGAGTAATGCTCATTTTTGAATTTTAAGCACTTATAGGTTATGGTATGATTCATAACGATGGAGACGGAGATAATGATGCAAATGATAGAGATGATGATGAAAGAGAGATAAGTTGGAAACAATTAGGTACGAAACGGGATTGCCTTTATAATTAACTTTCCTTTTTATTGTACATAGTCAAGATTTGACAAGCATTTTTATTTATATCACACATCCCGTGGCTAGGATAAAGCTATAACTAGTTGATTTTGAGCCGGTAAATGATATCCTAAAGATCCTCCTGATCTATTTGGTGACGAGCTTGGTTCTCCTCAATGATTTGTTCATGTTCGAAATTTTTGTAGTGAGCAAAGGTAATCTTATCCTTTTCCCTAACTACTTCTTTGAAGTTTGTTAATCTGATGAACGACTTTCTCAAGTTAATCTGTGTTTATCACTATTCCTTTGGTGGATCATTCGATCAATGTCCTTCTCTATTTTCTCGATGTGGTGTAGTAGAGTTCATCCAAGTAACTCAAAAATTTTCTTCGTTTTGGCCATCATGATGTTTGATACATCCTTAATTGAAATTTTCCTATTTTAAAATATTCTGAGATAGGGTAGATGTATAAATGAGGAAGTTGGTGATACAAAATTACATGTTTGATTAAGAGATGAATTAGATAAGTAGTTGAGGGAGAAGATGGAGGATCGTATTAGCTTCGTAGGTGGTAATAATTCTTCTAGGAAACAAAATTAATATCGAGGATCAAATAGTAGTGTGGTGGTAATAACCGACGGATAGAGTCAATATACGCTGGGGAAGTATTAGGTTCTGGAGGTGAAATAGGTATTTCCTTGCATAAAATGCTAGTAGGTCCTTTAAACACAGGATATGGTGAAAGATGAGAATACTGTTAGGATCATATTTTCTTTAGGGTTTTCCAAAGAGTTAAAAGAACTGCTTCCCGCTAAAGTTGAGAAATAATCCGGTGAGGCCGAAGTACGGTTAAGAATATTCATAAAGGAAAAAGCATCCTCAATATTGGAAGTAGAGCGGTTGGGGAGGTATAATCGTTCTGTTAACAACCAAGTACAGAAATAACATAAGTCTATTTATGTATAATATATATAATAGTTAACGTATATTATAATACTGATCCGGATGCAGTGGCATGGAAGACTTTGATGGCTAGAAAAGAAAGTGTTATACGTTAGTTTTGACCGGTGTCTCATAAATCGGCTCTAATACCTTACTGTAACATACCATTTTGACAAAATATAGCAGCGGAACTAATATGGTGGTATTACTTCATGGATACAGCAATCATAATCATAGAAAACGACTTAAAGAGACGTGTTCAATAGATACGTTATCATTCATTTATAATCAGAGTTTTAATAACGGCACGCTCCCAAAATTAGTTCCCATATAAGTGAATGATATACTAGTTTTAGCCATCTTCGAGTCCATGCCACTCATGCCGCAAGTTATACTCAATACCCTGAGATAAACCATGCTAAAAGTCAACATAATGGTTGAGTGAAATTTCATGTTGATAAATATTTTTGGAATACAAAGTCAATAGTGTACTAATTGTACAACCAATTTTATGAAAATGGTATTGGTATGATCTTGGGTCCGTCCTTTTATACCCGTTATTTATAATAATTGCAATGAATACAATTATCATAGTAACAGTGTATTATTGCGTTATCGTCTTGTTTGGTCTGTTTGGTCTGATTTGGTCTTGGTCTAAGCTCATGGCACACAAACTGACTAGTGTATATATATACCCAAAATGATGTGATATATATATAGATAATGGCCCTTGGTGTAGGTAATTGACATATACATATGAAATTCAAATATAGTGTGTTTGGTTACCTATCGGCTAACACAATACAGATTCGCAATCCCGTTAGATCTATCTACAATATTCGCGTTCACCTAAAAGTGATTAATGGTTCATGATAATGAGGGACTTTTGGCATATAGTAACTTAGACATTAGTCGTAATGGTATATCAGGATAGCATATAACTTGGAAAAAACACTTGTATTCGTAATTTATAGCATGTATCCCCTCCGGGTTTTATGAAAATGTTAAAGAGATTAAAGAGTGGGCTCATGAAACTCACTAAGTCTTGAAAAAGTAATCACACTGTTTAGATAAATGAGTATGTTAACTAAGAGTTTAAAACAAGGATGTATACCCTCGCAGGTTTATATAACATGTTAATAAGTAAAGGGCGAGGTTATGAAGCTCCAAAGTTCTAAGAAAAGTATCACATTGTTATAGATAAACAAGTATGTAAAAGAGTGTGTAACAAGAATGTATCCCCTCGCCGAGTTTATAAAAACATGTAAATAAGTAAAGGCGAGGTTATGAATCTTACCTGATAGGTAGATGTAATAAATATTCCAAAATGAAAGCTGACGACCTTATCATAATCTTAACGGGGATGGTTGATATAGCAAAATGATAGTAAACAGCCACGTCCGCAACATGAGTAAATTTGTCAAGTTTAGGTAGTTCTGGACTCTAGAACTTTGTTTACATAGTCTAAAATTGTTATGAGTTTTGATTGGTAAGTTTGGATTTATTGTTTCAAGTTCGGGCCATCATAATTCAAAAAGTCATCTCTGTAAACGTTTGACGAGTAGGGGCACTTTAAAATTATAAACCAAACAACTCAGTAGAACGTAATACCATGATGAAATCCCATTAATATGAAAGCTCACTAGTATTGTGTTTCGATTAATCGGTTTTAAGCGTTTTGATCAATATCTGGAAATGATAAGCACGACAAGCATTAATTAAAGTTATGTCTTGTAATGTTTTGAACATGTTTTTATACTTTTTCAAAATGTTACATTTTAGACCCTTAAGAATGAAAAATGGCAAAATATACCCTTGGAGTTTGCACTTTTACAATTTGGTACTTTAGTTTAAAAGATGTACAAAGTTAACTTTGCAATTTGAATTAAGTGAACACTAATTGGCCCTCTGTATAGTTTTTACTTTGATAAAATGACATATTCAGTCCTTCTAGTTATTAATTTCATAAAGTTACGATATATACCCCTTGCATGGAATACTTTTGCAAAACAAGTCCAAAATGTCATGCAAGCTTATTTTAAGTTTCTAAATGATATTTTCATGTTATAGCTTATTAATATAAGCTAAAATATGAAGATTTAACGTAACAAAAATTCATATTAATGATTCGTTAAGCTAGGAAGCAAAATGGGTCATATTAGGGTTTCAAAACGAAAACATGCGGGTTTTAAGTTCAAATTCCTTCAAGACTTGATAAATTTGTTATATTAACATTAGTTAAGCATGTTAGTATAGATTATAACAATATTTAACCATTATAACATTTAGTTTTAAGAAAAACATAAAATTAGGGTTTCGGGTGTACGGTTTTAGATAAACATGGAAAATGAGTATCATTGAGTTATAAAACTTTAAAAAGAGTATATTTAGGATCATATGAACATTATAAGAGTATAGGATCAGGTATGAAGATCATAGAACCTGGGTTTGAGCTTATAGCTTGGAAAAGGGTCGCAAATCGGGACTTTTTGCTCTAACTAGAAATAACGACTCTGGGGTTCTTTTCTTGTTCTTTTGCTTCACTTATGATATTGAGACGTAATAAGACCTAATTAGGATTTATTAGAGAAAATTACTTTCTGCTATAATAGGTTATAGAGGAGGAAGTGGGGTATGAGTAGAAGAAATGAAGGAATAACACCCTATTTATTACTCCATTTGGAACTTGGATGACTAAGGGTGCTTAGTGATCTAGGTTAGGAACATGTTTGAGAGCTAGAGGGTGATGCTGTTGAAGCTAATGATGGTCTTTGAGAGTTAGAGGTGGTAGGATTGCAAGGTGGAAGTTGGTTTGTGGTGTTTTTGAATTCGGCAAGACTTAGGGGACCAAGGGAAATTGATTGGCCTTTTTAGGAACCTGGAATATGTTAGACCTGATTGTAAGATGCTATGGGAAGTAGGAGGTGAGTCATGAGGTGCTTGTTTGCAAGAAAAGCTTTAAATGGGTCATTTTGCAAGAAAAGAGTTTGCGCGTAAACTAGGGCTCGAAATGAGTTTTTGAGCTTGGATTTCGAGTACATTGATGATATAATTCGATACATATATGTTACACAAGATTTATAAGGCTTATTATATAGAGAATTTATAGGTGGTTCAGGTTTAAAATGGGCGAAAACGAGTAAACAGGTCGAATGTTCCATTTAGGGCACGTTTAGGGTTTCTTGGTTTTAATTCATGTATAATGGTAATGAAATGATGAAATGATGATTGAATATGATTGATAATGTTGTTAATATGAAGTTATACACTTATTTGAGTGGTGGTGAGGTTTAGAATGGATAAAAATCAATAAACGGGTCATGGTTTAGAAACTAGCTCGGGTTACTGGTTTCTAGTTTCATTTCATCGAAATCTATGAAATGAGGATGATTATGAATTTAAATGAATTATATAACTTGTTGTACTTGTATTGATAGATAGTTCAGATTGTTTATGAAAAATGGAGGTGATACGGCTATTTAGATCTGTAGTGCATTAATACTTATACTTTATGCTTTTAAAGGACTTGTACCTTTATTTTAGAGGGGAAGGTGTATCATAATGAGATCGCTTATTATTATTGTACATGGGCTTTAGTTGCTTTTTCTTTTATTTTAGATATTAACCTTTCATAGAATTAGGGTTTAGAGGTATATGATAACGGTTTAAAGCCCGTTTTGATATAACGTTGCGAATGGTACATTATATGAGTAATGTACTTTGTAATAATGATATGATGATATTGAATTGACATGTTATAATGTTTTGCTTGACATCTTTGTAGAATTGGAGGATGGCCATAGATAGGTTGTGTGAGCTTGTCTACTTTATATATGCAAGTTACATTGCATATTGAGATTTTGGCAATGCAAGTAATGTAATAAAGCAAAAAAATTCCCCGTACAATTGTGGTCATAATAAAATAGGTTGATTTTTCATTTGATGAAAATTTTAGGTTGTTATATGCTATGTGTTTGTATGTTTATGTGATTTTATAGTCGAGTGGTCGTTACATAGGTGCGCGCTCGAGACTTCATTATTATATGACGCCGGATCGGCTGGGTACGCCTACCCATATCATGGTGCTCAAAAAATAAGTCAAGATGATTTAAGGATACACGGAGCAATCGCGTTTGGTGTGCGAGCTCGAAGTGGTCCTCGCGGATGGCAGCCAAGAAGGTGACGATCGTGCTTGGGCACGTGATGATGACAAGTGTGTTAATATGAGCAAACTTGGACCATTTTATTATGTCTGTATCCATCTCTATTAAGCACGTGAGCACCCTTGTATATTAAATAATCTCTTATTGGGTAGGTATACAGGCTATAAAGCCGTGAGCACTCTGCTATAGTAAAAATCTCTTTTTGGATATGCATCCATGGCTTTTAGGCCCGTGAACATCCTATAACTTTAAAAACTTTTCTTGGGCTGGTCTTTGCCAGAATTATTTGTTGTTAATCATGGTTTAACTATTTAGCAAGCATGAGTTAACGTGATAGAATGATTGATTGGCATGGTTTGGCTATTTAGCAAGCATGTCGTTATGTGATTAAATGTGCTTAATGATAAGTACCTTGTTTGGATTAATGCCGTAGTGCTTTCGATAAATTTATGTATACTCCGAGTGACTAACGCTTCAATGCGCTTTCTTTTAATTTACATGACTTGACGGTTAGCGAGGATGCAATTATGTTGTTTTGTACGCTTAGTGATAAGCGCCTTGTTATGAATAAATGTATAAACGCTATCGTTGGAGTTAGTACACTCCAGACGATTTTTTATAATGAAGCAGATCTCTTAACGGAGATCTTATTAGACTGATAAGTGTTTTGATTTTGATCGGAGTGATATCCGATGATTTTTCGAATAATTGTCGCTTTGAAAATTTCCAAAAGCGCCGGGTGTGTGGCCCCATAATGCGAGAACATTGTAATTCATTCGACGAATGACATCTTTCACTCATTGCAGGTAATATTGGGACGAATAAAGCGATTAAGCGCCGGGACGTCGCTTCCTAAAAGAGGGGAGAATGTGATAACCGGAAATTTTCGGAACTCTAAATGACTATTTTACCCTTTGACTTTTCAGGTTTGACTTGACTTTTGACCGTTTGACCTTTTATCGTATAAAAAACAATTACCGCGTAACTAATAATTTTTCGGGACTTATTTTAATAATAAATCATAATTATTACTACATAATTCTCATTTATAAATTTTTTATCTTTTTCAAATTTATTTGGCTAAACGAGAACAACGCGTACCGATACGAAACTAATTAAATTTTATTTATTTATCGTAATTTAGGTAATAAAAATATTTAATAAATTACTTTACATTTTATTTAAAAACGTTTGTTGAAAACACGATCATTTAATTAAGATTTATTTTTTTCAGACAAGGCTTAAAAGTATTACTCAATAAATAATAAACAACTTTAAAATGAACGTTACAAAATATTTATGAAATATGGTCGAGTGAATACTCATTTTCGAAAGAAAAATTATTTGGAACGCAACGGCGCAACTCTCGCGTCTTAAATCATCCGTTTACTAGCCCAAACGAGTCCCGAACCATTATTTAACACAAATTTCCCAAAATTACACTTCTAGTCCCTGTGGTATTATTTTCAATGCCTACCTTATACTTCTAAAGACTTGCCACATTTGTTTTAGCTTTTAATATATATTTGTATAGATAATTAATTTTTTCTCATTTATCTTAACCGATAACACACACATAACCTAAACTCTCCCTTCTCCTCTCTCATACATTTTGGGCACTTGTCACGGCGAATTCCAGGACACCAGAATTAATTTTCCAGCGATAGTTCTGAGATAGCCGCTTCCATTCTTGCTATTCTTTCACCACCTCGTTTCCCTATACGCACCATCCACGCCACCCTTATCACCCCCATAGCGGTCAAAAAAAACGCACACTGATCTTACCCTATCGTGGATCAGCCGCCGGTTGTCTAAAACCATTCATCACCCTCCACCACGATACCTCGTCATCATAATCTCCAACGCACCACCATTCACACCTTCAATCACTATGAATTACTATCCGCTGCCACCATCAAACATGTACCACCACCTCGCCCGGATCTACCACACCACGGCTACAATCACCACGTAGCCTCAACACCTCTTCACCACAATCATCATCTCATCCATCGTCACTACTCTCCCCACCACCGGCACCAACAGCCCATCATCTTATCATCTCACCACCTTAACCGACGCCACAATCTCCCGCAATCACCACCCTTCATCGGACTAGCCGCACTTCGAACACCATCACCAATAACCACCTCTTTCGATTTGGATGGTTACCTATCTTAGTAAAAACTAATTATAAATTTGTGTGGTTGTATTGTTTTAGCTTGTTTCATATTATTTGAATTAGTTTTCTTTCGTTTTTGTTTCGATCCGAAAAACACGCCATAAAGGGGTGTTTGTGATGGGTCATTGGCTATGCTTACTGTTGATTTCTCTAATGCCTTCAACTTGGTGGATCGGACTACCCTCCTACATGAGGTTCGGACTCGATGCCCGTCTATTTCCTTATGGGTGGATTTTTTATATGGTCAGTCGGCGAGGTTATATGTGGGTGATGACCATATTTGGTCCACGACTGGAGTTCAGCAGGGGGACCCTTTAGGGCCTCTTCTTTTTGCTCTAGTTTTGCACCCACTTGTTCATCGGATCAGGGATTGCTGCCAACTGCTTTTCCATGCTTGGTATTTGGATGATGGTACGATTATCGGAGACACTAAAGAGGTTGCGAAAGCCATAGATATAATCAGGGCAGAGGGGCCCCGCCTGGGCCTTGAACTCAACATTAAGAAAACAGAAGTTTTTTGGCCATCATGCAATGGGGTGAAGGTGAAGGAGGGGTTGTTTCCCCGCGATATTGGGAGACCGACGTTGGGTGTGAAACTCCTTGGAGGCGCGGTTAGTCGGGATGCGGGGTTTATTAGTAGTTTGGCTGTGAAAAGGGCATCTCGTGCTGTGGAACTAATGAGTCTTCTCCCAAGTCTACGGGACCCTCAATCCGAGCTCCTTTTGCTCCGCTCATGCATGGGCGTCGCAAAGCTGTTGTTTGGTCTCAGAACGTGCCAACCTATGTATATAGGGGAAGCCGTTTCTATTTTTGACAATGGCCTTAGGAGGGCGATAGAGGCTATTGTGGTTTGTGGGGGTCCTTTTTTTGGGGATTTCCAATGGAGGCTAGCATCACTTCCAATTCGGTTTGGTGGGTTGGGTTTATGTTCGGCTGAGGATGTATCTACTTATGCTTTTGTGGCCTCGAGGGCGCAATCTTGGAGTTTGCAGGACCACATTCTTCAGGGATGTGGTATTGATGGGGCTGATTCTGACTATGGATATGCATTGGATCGTGTGCGCATGTCCCTCCCTGAATTCGATCTTAGCGGTTTCTCTAACAAGGACACCGCCCCCCCCCAAAGCCCAGAATGTTTTGGCGTGTGCCCTGTTTAGTGAAATTGTCAAGAGTTTGGGAGTGAGCTTTGATTTATCCCCTCGCCAAAAAGCAGTAGTTGAATGTCTCCGAGCTCCCCGTGCTCAGAATTTCTTGACCGTTATCCCCATTGAAGGACTAGGCCAACATATGTCGGCTCTGGAGTACCGGACTATCCTTAAGTACCGGCTAATGATCCCTCTGTTTCCGGTTGATGAGCCTTGCCCAGTTTGCCGCAAGGTTTGTTTGGATTCTTTTGGTGAGCATGCGGTCCATTGCAAGGAGTTACCTGGTTTCAAATATAGGCATGATTTGGTTAGGGATGTTCTGTATGATGTTCTTAAACGAGCTGGAATTTCTTCTAGAAAGGAGGCCCCCGTGAACTTTCTGACAGATCCACTCGAAGGGAGGTCTACCTTACGGCCAGCTGATATACTTGTGTTTGGGTGGGCCGGGGGGAAACATGCTTGTGTGGATCTTACTGGAGTGTCCCCTCTTGTTTTGCTCATGGACAAAGGGGTTGTTGCACGGCATGTTGCCCGTTTGCCCGCCATCTTATTGTAAACGTTGTTTTCTATAAATAATATCATCATAAAATTAATAAAAACATTAAATTATATATTATTAACAAATAATCAATTGTTGGACAAAGATAACATTTTATTTTACAAATACGTATACATTTATTTAACAAATACGATTTAAACATTGTTTTGACTTTTCAAATTAAACAAAAGTTGTTAGGTGGTGG
>BQNB010107837.1:0-23078 GCA_026074375.1 Tanacetum coccineum | reverse complement strand
TAAAATAACCATACTGTAAATTTTTCATTTTATCATATACCTCATGAACCGAAGCCAAAGGTAATCAAATATCATAGTCGGCATCATTTGACATAGTAACATCGAGCTTTTAAAGATTGGCCTTAGTCAAAGACGTAGGCTAAGCTTATTAGGGTAAGATGCGGGAATTTCCTTCATAACAGATTCATGACCAACCTCTTTAGGATTGCCAACAGTAACGTTCTTGTCGGGGGATGAATGTACCTCACTAATAACTTTAAAAAACGTCCCTGAATTAACCTGATTAGGAACCCGTAGTAGTTGTATGGTTTACACTTGACCCATTACCAATATTATTCGCCACTTCAGTAACCTCATCAACCTTAGCATAATTCCCAATAGTAACCTCAGCATTATTCCCGGATGTAACCTTAGTAGGTGTGAACATGGGGGTAGCAATAGGGTTAAGTCCCTTAACAGTTGGTTGCTCATCCCCGACATTACCTATGGTAGTGTTTGGCGCATCTCTAAACTCCCGGTTCGTTGGCAAAATGAAGTGCGGCTGAATTATCGCAAAACATTCCAATAGGCTCGTTTATTGTTAGTACTATACCAAGCCCTGAAATAAAATTCCTAATCTAAACAGCTTCCACCGCAGCTTCTGAAGCAGCTATGTATTCAGCTTTTGTAGTAGACATTGTAGTAGTACTTTGCTTGGAGCTCTTCCAGTCTACTGCGCCTCCATTCAAAATAAAGACATATCCTGTTTGAGATTTTGTATCATCTTTATCAGTCTCAAATCCAGCATCGCAATAGCTATCAACTCGAAGTTTAGCTTCCAGATTTCCACCATAAACCAAAAACATATCTTTAGTATTTCTTAGATACTTAAGAATATTTTTCACAACAGTCTAGTGACATTCACCAGGATTGTGTTGAAAACGGCTTGTTATATTTTGCGCGAACGCAACATCAGGTCTAGTGCATCTTACATCATACATAATGGAACCCACAGCTAAAGCATAAGGTACATTTTGCATACACTTCACCTCTTCACGTGTTGAAGCACCTTGTGTTTTGTTTAAGTCAAGTCTTTCTTGCATGGGGATATGACCACGTTTGGAATTATCCATTCTATATCTCTTTAAGATCTTATCCATGTAAGCATTTTGACAAAGTCCAATCAATCGCTTTGACCTATCTCTGTAGATTTTGATTCTAAAAATAAATGCAGCTTCCCCCAAACCCTTTCATAGCAAAACACTTTCCAAGATAATCTTTTACACTTTGTAAACTTGGAATGTGATTTCCCATGATGATTATGTCATCAACATATAAGATGAGGAATGTAACATTACTCCTACTAGCCTTTTGATATACACATGGCTCATCAAGATTTTGAGCAAATCTAAACCTTTTGATAACCTCATCAAATCTTTTATTCCAGCTTCTTGACGTTTGCTTAAGACCATAAATGGATCTTTGAAGCTTGCATACTTTTCTGGGATGATTAGGATCAATAAAATCTTCAGGTTGCACCATATAAATGTCTTCATCAAGATAACCATTTAAGAAGGTTGTTTTATATCCATTTGCCATATCTCATAATCATAGTAAGCTGTTATAGATATGAGAATCTTAATAGCTCTAATGTCAGCGACGGGTGAGAACATTTTTTTATAATCAACCCCGTAGAGTTGAGTATAACCCTTTGCTACAAGACGAGCTTTATAGATGTGTACAATACCATCCATGTCAGTCTTTTTCTTAAAAATCCACTTACTCCCAACAGTCTTACAGCCAAGAGGAAGATCGACCAAGACCCATACCATATTGTCCATCATGGATTGTATTTTCGCATTCATAGCATCGATCCACTTATTAGATTATAAATATAACATTGCGGCTTTATAGCTAGTGGGTTCATTAAGATCCCATAAACTATGCTCCTCTGCCTCTACATTTAGACATAAACGATTTGGAGCTCTATGTGTCCTTTCAGACCTACGAATCGAAATTTCTTCCTCTTGAGGTGGTTCAAAACCTTCAACCTTCATAGGAATTTCGCTAGTGATTTCAGAAGGTGATGTATTTTTATCTTGAATTTCTTCAAGATCCATGGCCCTCCCACTGACTTATTGAGTTATGAGATTTTTCTCAAAGAACCCAGCATACCTCGCAACAACTATTTTGTTTTCAGGTGGGAAGTAAAAATAGTAACCCATCGTTTCTTTTGGGTATCCTATAAAAATACACTTAACAGATCTTTGTTGGAGTTTGTCAGGCGTATCTCGCTTCATAAGCGCCTCACATCCCTAGACCTTTAAGTAAGACCGATTAGGAACTTTTCCATACCATAGTTCATATGGAGTCTTATCAACCTTCTTGGGTGGAACCATATTAATAATGCGTGTTGCAGACTCTAGAGCATAATCCCAAAAGGATAAAGGCAGAGTTGTAAGATTCGTCATAGATCGAACCATGTCTAACAAAGTACGATTTCTCCTTTCAGACACGCCATTGTGTTGTTGTGTGTATGGAGGAGTAAGATACTGGACAATTCCACAAGCTTTAAGATAATCTTTAAACTCTTGGCTTATGTATTCACCACCTCGATCTGATCAAAGAGCCTTGATTGTCTTCCCGAGTTGATTTTCCACTTCATTCTTAAACACCTTGAATGTTTCAAAGACTTCATGTTTATGTTTAAGAATATAAACATAACCATAACGACTATAATCATTCATAAATGTAATGAAGTAGCTAGCACCATGTTTTGACACATGTCTAAGTAGACCACAAACTTCAGTATGTATTATTCCAAGAAGATCAGTTACCCTTTCAGGACGATGTGGAAATGATTTCCTTATCATCTTACCTGATAAACAAGATACGCATTGATCAAATGACTCATCATCTGTTGATTTTAAAAGCCCTTCCTATTGAAGCTTTTCAATACGTTTCTTACTTATATGAGCAAGACGGCAGTGCCATAGATAAGTAGAGTCCAAATTGTGTTTGGCTCTTTTAGTGCTAACATTATAAATAGAATTAACATTTGGTACAAGATTATGCATATCAGTTTCATAAATACCATTGCTGGGAATAACATTAAAATAATGAACATTGTTCTTAGAAACTAAAATACCAAAATCTGTAAAACGCTGGACAAATCCATTTTTAACTAAATGGTGAACTGAAACAACACCTCTAGTTATAGAAGGTGCATAATGACAATTGTCTAAACAAATCACAAGGCCATTAGACAAAACCAAGTCAAAACTTCCTATGGCTTCTACTTGGGCACGAACACCATTGCCCACGTACAAATAGAGAGCTCCTTGTTTCAGCTTCCTTGCTTCTCTAAACCCCTATTTTGTAATACAAATATTAGTACCACAACCAGTATCATACACCCAGGATTTATTAGGGAAAGCAAATAATTCTATTGTGAAGATACCTGAAGAACTGGTAGAACCAACTTGCTTCTTTTTCTAACTTAGCAAGATACACAGGACAATTCCTCTTCCAATGACCCACCTCCTTGCAGTGGTGGCAGGCGTCATCCTTAGATGGGTGCTCTTTAGCAGAAGGTTTAGGGTTTTTAGGCTTAGGTATATAAACTTGTTTATCATTTCCCTTGCCATTAGCTTTACCCTTGCCTTTAGATTTAAGCGATTTCTTATTTGCCTTCTGAATTTTACCACCTCTAATCATCATTAATTGCGGTGTTTCAGCCTTTTTAGGTAAACCTTTTTCATACTCAATGAGCATATCATGTAGTTCACCCACTGTCTTCCCCATGTTATGCATATTGTAATTTCTTACAAATCTAGAAAAATCTTTAGTAAGGTCATTTAGGATGAGACTTAATATAAGATCCTGTGGAAGCACATAACCAAGACGTTTCAGTTGATCTACATAGCCTTTCATCTGGATGACATAGGCAACAACTGGCTTACCCTCCTCTTGTTTGCAAGCTAGGAAAGTTTGAATTAGTCAAACCTCTCCACTCCAGCTTATTTTTCAAACATAGCTTTAAGCTCTTTTATCATGTCATATGGTGAGGAGTTTTCAAACTCTCTATGAAGCTCAGCAGTCATACTACTAAGTATAAGACAAGCAACCTTATTATATGCATCATAAACTAAATTCCATTGTAACAACACTTGTGCATCGGAATTAGCAGCAGGAACCGCGGGTAATGGCTGTTCAATGACAAACATTTTCTTTTCAACTCTCAAGACTAACTTAAGTTGACGGAACCAGTCATTGGAATTATTTCCAGAAAGTTTTTCTCTTTCAAACATCTACCTGAAAGCTGAATGGTTTATGTTTTGAACACGTTGGTGTGCCATCTACAAAACATAGTTAAAGTTCAAGAATTAGTATTTTCGATAAAACTTCTTGAAGAAAATTAACTACCCATGTTTAATAAACAATTAATTTTCTTAAGACTAGGATCCTACTTGACGTACCACCACCACATCAGTTGATCTGCTAGTGATGGTGTACTCAAAAGGTAATTGACGATCAATAATTGCCACCGGTGCAATTCCTAGAACATTATGGGACTTACTTTATTACAATAATTTCTAGTAAGCATGTTTCATCCCATCTATGCCTCGATCTAAGGTCTCACCCATAAACCGATTAAGTCGTCCAATCAAAAACTGTGATTATGTAACACTAACGTCTCACGAAAAAGTGTATAATCACCTTGGGATTACGATCTACATACGTCTCACGCATAGTAAAAAGCATCTACAAGTGTTTTTACAAATTGGATGGCAATAACTTATTTAAAAAAGGGTATAATATTTGTCGTGACAAATATGTACGAAGAAGCATGCATACATCTTCGTATCATTGATTTTAATAAAAACTTTACTCAATTAAGTTATTTATTACGGTATCACATATTTTCAATACATCTAATGTATAAATAGTGTTACCTTTTTAAAATTGACGATTCAACGTGTTTCCAAATATAAAGAATTATGTTTTTTTTAAATGACACTGTAGTGACATGCCATGGTTCACGGTAACTCCAATCGAACGCACAAAGAAGCAGAGAATCAGGTCAGCGCGAAGCATATTAAAAACCTGAATTCTTTAGGAATGTTGACCACTCCGCTTTAAACTTCTCTTATAGTTTGTTCTAGTGGATGAGCCGTACTTCCCATGAGTCCATAGCGTCCAGTTTTAACCATTCAAAATAAAACTTTAATTTGGAAACACAATATGAACTATAAATAGTCCATAATAAATCTGATTTCATCATAATTAGTCATGTTTATATTTATTTTCGAAAAACCCTTTTATTTTCTCATAAGTCCAATACTTAAAATAAAACAATATAAACATAAAACTAATTCACATAACAATTTATTCAAATAACACTTAACAATTAAGCCATGCAAATATTCATAATGATCCTAATTATCTAATAATTAAAACATGTATGTATCCATATAAGGCTCCTTCGTCCTATAAACTCTGGCCACATTCATCGATATAATCGATTGCGTAAGCCTTATACAATTACACACCACATAGTACATAAATTAACTTTTAGGCCCCATTAAGACATGCCAAGGTCTTCCCTAGCTTTTAAAGTCGTGGATCAAAATCACATAAATTTAGTGTTCTATGTTTTAGGTCTTGATCATCATATTTGCATAATAATTTTAACAATTAAGAAGATTAATATCATATATCGCCTCCACGATAATTTGCATGTATTTATCATGGATGCCAAATTAACAATTTAATCTAACATAAAACCGAATCAATTAACAATTTAAATACATCAAGTTTTATTCATAAAATTGCATACAACCTAGAAATCGTCTAATCAATTTTAATAACCAATAAAAATTGGATCTTGATGCATAAAGATCGAATCTTGATGCATAAAACGCCCAAAGGGCTTAAAAATTAATCAAGAACCCTAATTTGTTTGTCCAATTTTATTCTTGTAATTACAAATTCATATACGATGGCTCGTGATGCCACTGTTGGAATTTTAGATCTAATTAACAGTTAAACATATCACGAGTACGCAGCGGAAAGATCAAACACGTATAGAACTTATAATTAACAAGGGATTGAAGATATATACCTTTAGCAAGGAACGTTAGACTGATTATAGCAATAAACGTAACACCGTTTTCAATATATGCGTGTGTATAATACCACGCGAAACCACTAAGATCAAAAGAATGATCTCTCTAAGTATTCACACACAATACGTTCTTAGCAAACAATGTGTATACTAGTAGTAATAGTGTTTAACCAAACGATCTCTTCGTCTTTGAATCAATCAACACACGAAGCATCTTCTTGATTGTAAAACCTCAACACGAAAAACCCTAAGGGTTTGTTTCTTGGTTCATTCGACAAGGGGAAAGAAAAAACCGAATCCCTCAAGGGTTTTGAGGTTCGGTCGGCCAAGGGAAAGAGCAAGGAGAGATTTAGAGTTTTTAGGTTTCAAGTTATGATTTACAAAACATCCTAAGACCTCCTTTTATGGCCCTTACAATCTTGGTGAGAAAGCATGCAATCTCCTTTCATATGGAAGGAGATATTCGGCCAACTAAAGGAGAGGGGACAAACCAAATTTTTTTTTTCTTCCGATTTTGCATATTAGTCCTTTAACTATTAACGAGTAATATTTATTCTTGTTAAACTTTTAACGATCGTTTGTTTAAACATTAATTAATATATTACATTAATATATTAAATACATTGTTCTACATATTAACGTGTGCGTCCCCTTAGCCTCGAATAATTTCCGGACATATATAATTTATATTTGTTCATATTCCAACACAATCTCCTCAACTTGAAACGTCTCACCGTTCGAAGCCTTGAGCACAATCAACTTTGAAGAAGAAGTTGACATTGCTATTATCAGAATATGAGAATGAATGGTGTAATCTACTTTGGGCGCAAAGAAGAAGTCGACATTGTTATGATTTTTTGGGTTGTATTTATAGAGCGATCGACTGGGACTTTTTTCCCCATAAATTCTATTCCTTGGCGACCAAGTTTAATTAAAATTTGAGTCGCGAAAATTTACTTTCCAAATATTTTTTGATTTTCTTTTTAAAAAACATACTCCATAGTCCGTACGTATTAATTAACTAGCAGGTACTCGTGCGTTGCAGCGGAGGAAACCCTGTGACGATTAACCGAAGAAATAAAAAGAATTTGATCTCGGTTAAGCCTGGTTCACCCGTTTTTACTGATTCCGACGGGTCCTCTCCGGTTCGTCTTCGGACGGATTTTATTGGCTAGCCGAACCAATTGTGACTTTGATTTCCGGTTGAACCCGTTGGTCCAGTCCGGTTTTCAAAACCATATGCACCATCATTTTAATGAGACATCATATGTACGCTTTTGTAGATATATGCGTTTAATTGTTGTACAATATGAATATATGATTGTATTTTTAAGTAGGGGTGGCAATTCAGGTCGGGTTCGGGTTGGCGGGTTCGGGTTAACAGGTTGGCGGGTCAAAAAACCTCAACCCGAACCTGACCTATTTAAATAATCGGGTCAACTATGTCAACCTTAACCTGTTTAAACATACCTCAAACCTAACTCATTTAACCCGTATATATATACTTGGGTTGGCAGGTCAAATAGGTTACACGGGTTAAATAGATTAAACGGGTTTGAGGTTGACCCATTAAACCTGTTATATATACAAAAGTTGACACATTACACGGGTTAAACAGGTATGTGGGTCGACCCTTTTAACCCGTATAATAAAATATATATAATTTTAATTTAAGGAAAAAAAACTTAAACGGGTTGGCTGGTCGACCCGGTTAATTTATTCTCAACCCGAACCTGACCAGTTTAATAAACGGGTTAGATGGGTTGACCCAAAACTGACCTGAAATCTATTTAGACTCAATCCGAACCTGTTAATTTTCATTTCGGTTTAAGGTCGGGTTTCATGTCGGGTCAGAAATTGCCACCACTATTTTTATGTAATGGGGTGTATTAATTATGTAGTAATTATTTTTATATTCAAGTATGTATTGTGTTAATGCATTAAAAATTTGTACACTATACATAGATGTGTGTAAGTTAAAAATCAAGACTGCTAAAAATAAAAAGCTATTATGCTTTATAAGTAGTTAAAATTATATTAGGAAAAACATAACTAGCATGTTTAATTAGCATTTTGTATTTTTTTTATATTATAATTACTCCATATAATATAACTAGCGGATATACGCGCACGAAGTGACGACGACAAATAAATAGTTTAGTTAATTTACGAAATAGTTTTATTCAGTAGTTGCACGTTTTTTGTGACGACATGTTAATTTTTGTTGAAGTAAACTTTAAACAATGATTTTATGAATAAATGAAAATCTTATCGAATAAGTACTATTTTCATTTTGATATCACTCCCATTTTATAGGTGCTAAGTTACATTGGTAAATTCTTTAATTGATTTCGCAATTTAAAGATTATTAAATACTTTAAAAGGTAATAGAAAAGTATTCGTGTGTTGTAATGACGGTGGTTGCTCTCACGAGACATATGGTCATCATTCTCTTTGAGGCTTGGTGTGTGAACCGGTCACAGCATTATCAAGTAACGCAAGTACTTTAGTTGAACTGAAATAAAATAAAACATAAAAAAAAGTTCTGAAAAGCGCTAAATGTTACCCTTCTTAAAGAATACGTATAAAACATGAGGACATGCGTTGAATGTATGTACTTTGATAATAAATCACTCACCCTGACATATACGTAGTAATTACTACCAACCGATCTAATGTACAACTAAGCTTTTGCATCTTTTAACTTTTAAACGTATCTCTTAGGCCCGCAGGTAGCAAAACCCAAAAGTTTATAATTAAACGAGCAAAATACCAAACACCACCTGTAGACAATATGTTTCATAAAATGTCGTCACTCTTGGATCCTTACCATCTTTTTTATTTACTCCCTCCGTCCCATATTAAATGTTCACTTTTGGCTTTTAAAGTCTTTCTTTTTTAATTTTGACATCAAATATTTTTGTTTGTGTTATGTAATACATGATGAAAATTATACCAATAAAAAATACATTTAAAACTCAATCAATTTATATATTTTGCATCAAGTTTAACGTAACACAAACAAAAATATTCAAAATCAAAATTGGAAAAGAAAAACATAAAAAAGTCAAGGTGGACATTTACTATGAGACGGATGGATTATTAAATTATCGCTTGTCATCGTAACTGAAAAATTGATAACCCGGTCACTGAAAGTATTGAGTTTTTGAATGAGATTAGAAAAAACACGTAAAACACATTATGCTAATGATCATGCATGATAATTCAGCCATGCATATATATATATATATATAACATATATATGGGGCTAACTATGACTGGATTAATATGAATTAGTGACATGGCGCCACCTCAAAGATGACATGGCACAAAGTTTATGACATGGAACATATAGTTTATGACGTGGCACACATGATTTTTTATATAGGGCTAACTATGACTGGATTATAGGGCTAACTATGACTGGATTAATATGAAATAGTGACTCAACGCCACCTCAACGATGACATGGACACATATTTTGCATGAATTTTCGGATTTTAGAAATTTGTATAAAAATATGTCTCATGCAAGGTTTGAACTCATGACCTATGGTTAAGTTCCAATCATGTTTACCAACTAAGCTAAGCCACCATTTGTGTTTTAGTATAAAAAACTTTAATAATATCTTCTAAAAAAACCATGTACATATCTTTTGATTTTCAAAAATATTTATCAACATATACTTCATAATTAAATTTGATATTTATCCAAATCAATAGTTATATGACTTTTTAATCAAGAAAACTTCCTAAATGGCAGGATTATTTCTTATATTAACTTACTTTTGTACATGTGCTCTCGTGGTTGATGGTAGGGTTGGAGTGTGGTCTTCAGTTCAATATGGTTGTTTATGTTTATTTGCTTGCATTTTTACCGAACTATTTTTTAACGAGTTTATTCAGTTTTTCCATGGGAATTAGTTCATGAAGAATTTGTATTTTTTTATTATTCAGTAATAGATTAGATATATTCAGGTCATGTATTTTTTTAGTGTATATCTGATAAGAGGGAATTAAATTGATGCATATTTCATATTAATGGATGGAGAATCAGGAAGATAAGTGGCTTTAACAGATTTTGAAAAGGAGTCAAGTTGTGAATGAACATGTATCTACACAAACGTATACATGGAAAAGCTACATGTTTTATATATTATCTAGAATGGTATCAATTATGTCGATGATTCATTTTTCTTTAATAGGCATGTAATCTAATTGTTCATTATGTCAAATATTAGCAAGAAAAGCTACTTTATTAGGACTTTAGGAGCCTTATTCAGTGATTTGTGCTAATACCATTCCAAACAGGATTTTTCAGGTGTGTGATCTGTCAGATGGAATACAAACGACATGAATGCCACATCACTCTTCATTGCAAACATATATACCATGTAGGATGTGGTGGTCAATGGCTTAGCATCAACAAGGTAAAGTCACTTTTATTTCTTAACCTTCTGTTGGTCGTCTGCTCTTCTTATGTTGTTCTAACTATTATATTATAAACTGATTGTTTTTATATCAGGCCTGCCCCATCGCAACACATCCTAATGCAATGAAGGTATTCTACTTGATTTGCACCCTTTATTTTAATTCTCTTATTTTTATTCATGCTAGAATATCTCTGAAGTAGATGATGACGAGGATGATCATGAAACCTCAGATCTCAAAATTACTTAAGCGGCTGAGAAAGTAAGTTCAGTTCGCTCCATTTTACATATGCAAAGTTCCAGTTAAGGAAGTTCTTTTTGTTACTTCTCTCAATGTTCAGACTTTCCATTCTTTCTATTGCCCCTATTCTATTCATACGGATTATATTGTCGCCATTATGCTTTGTAATCAGAATTCTGTGACTGGCGAGCATACGTGCATGCTTTTAAAGCCACTGGCCACCGGTAATATTGAAGTGAACGGGTCAGATGAGATTGGATTTTTTGGCCCTTATTATCGAGGTTTGCCTTTCTCTCCAGCAAACACTTATTATTCTTTTTCCGAAAGGCCTGTTGTTGCCACTTTCAACAAGTATCATAGGAGATTGTGAACACTCGAGTATAGATTTGGAGAATTTAAACCGACCGTTCCCTTTCTTTTTTAGCTAAATTATTTCGTACCCATTTGACTCGATACTAAATAACGGTAACCCAAGTTGTCTTTTCCGCGTAAATGGGTTGAAGTTGCCACCTATTAGTAGCATAAGAGGAATGCTGCCTTTTTTCCTAATGGTATAATTTTAACTAAAAGCTTTCTGTTTATTGGTTGTTTCAGGAGCTTGGCCTGTACTGATTGATGAGTTTGTTGAGCATATTTATAGGTACAAAAACTATCCTGATAAATTTTACTAGATGACAGATATTCAAGCTTACTTTTCTGTTGAAAGGTTCCAGCCAGTACGTCCTGCCTTCTAATCATTCTAACAATCAACTGCATGAAGGTTAATATGAAATCTCAGTTGAGTATGAATGGTGTGGCATTTTATCTGTGAGGGTGTGGTTATCTAGAGTGGATAACACTGCTGGTTTGATGTCGTCTTGAGCAGAATGATAAAAACAACCCGCATTCAAAAGGTAAACATTCAAATGATAGTTCAAAATATGGCCAAAGAGTTGATCGATTGTTGTGTCTTACTTTTGTCATCATCTGGCTTACAAATCAAAGCCAAAAAATGAAGGATGTATTGACCAATCACCAGTTATCTCAGTTTTAAGGAACAAATTCAGTTCGTGTTTGATGTTCAGCGGGTAGCCTTGCTGCTAACTACTAACGTTTCTCAGCTACTGGCATCTGTGTGTCTCATAGTTCCAATTCCACCCAGGAGCCAGAAAAGAACCACCAAGAGCCACCACCACCGTCCACTAAGAATGTGACAATTGTGGCACACGTTGTACCTCTGAAAGTTGCAACAAACACCAATTTATGTTACCATATTCACCAATTAATGGGCTGCTAAATGACCATTCTCATTTTCATTTTCAAAATCTATGTCAAGGTTTAATGACATTTTTCTTGACTTCAATGTACATTATAATCACATAAGGCTGTTAGGGTATTTCGTAAACTTTTATCAAACACGCGTTTACCTTGTTCATGTCCCTTTTGATCCTTGCAATTTGAAACCTCTTATTTAGTTATTCTATAATTTTTTACCACTTATGTGTATGTGTTGCACTAAAAATGATTTGCTATTTTTCAGTCCCATCTTGCTGGTTCATGAGATCCCACTAGACTCACAAAGTGCAACAACACAATCGTCACAATCACAGGCCATGTCACACAAAGTGCAACAACATAATAACCTATCAATTGATTGTTGTTGAACCCCAAATCAGGTTATGCGGTTTTTACAAAGCACATTTTACTCTCACATAATGAATTCTGTAACAGAATAATAAATAACATTCTTAGTTTCTTTTTTTGTGGTGGCATAGATTAACCCAGCCAGGTATAATAAGCATATCATTCTGGTTCGGATTGATATTAAATGGGTTATGGGTTTTTCATTTAGTCTTTCTAATGTTAATATTATTTTTTCATAATACCTCAAACTATTTCACAGTTATATTATGTATATGTACATGTCATTCAATACATGCACTTGTTAGATTGATTTAACATTTTTTTGTGATATATTATAATTTTTGAGTAGTATTTGTTGTTTACTACTATACTATTTCATTGGATATATATATGAATGTGGTTTTTTTAATTAACATGTACCCATATCGGCATTTATACCTTTGTGATGGTTTCATTATCTACAACATTGTCTTTTGATGCTAGGGACTGACTCAAAACTACGCTCCATGTAAATAAAGTTTCAGGAAAATGGCATAGATTTACCTAACCATGTATAATAAGCATATCACTCATGGTGAATGAAATAAATGGTTTTTGACTTATATTAGGAAACATCCTTGATACTTATATTTTACTCGAACTTGCAGGTGTACCCTAATGAGCCAGGAATCAACCCAATGGCTGGACCATATGATTAAGGTACTGTTAACCCACTATGCGTGTAAAAGTTAGCGAGTGGAAACTTCTATAATAGGATTGTAAATTTCTAAGGTTTATGATGACAAGGTAATAAGTATTGAACGTTTTAATGATATAACTGTTTTTTCTTACTATATATAATTTCATCAATAAAATCCTATGTCAGCAGGTACTGTTCCGTTGATGCCTAACTCATGCATAAAAGTTGTTGCTTCAGTCTTATTTACTTTTAGACCATTGTGTTTTTAAAATCAACTTTATGCGCATGCAAAAAACAAAATGAAAAAATTATCATGTCAAGTAGAAGAATATGAACTTCTCGTAAAGTAGTTAGGGGTACGTTATATTTAAGTGATATGAAATTTTAGAATAGACATAAGTAGTTAATTTAGTTCTTAATCACAAATTGTTGGCAAGGAAGGAAGGGAAGGTAGGAACAAACTAAGAGACGTAAAAAAAAATTCAAGGGCAAACTGCAAGTTGCTGAAGATTTAATCACACGGAAATGGCATCAGTAAGAGATAGCAGCTAGCCTAACTGGCGGGATTACTTGAAAGGAAGAATACAAAAAACGTACCATGCTATAGAATATGTGTGTCGAGCTTTTTGTGTAGAAAGAATAGAACTCGCAGTCGCGCGCAATGGGTTCTCATGTATGTAACGCTCTACTCGTGTGAAAGTTATTACTCCTTAGAACAACTAGTTAATTTTATTAGCATTCATGATTTATAGTTTCTTATGTTTCATCTTTTTTTTTGCAACCAAGATTAAAAAAGAACGAAGTAAAACATTCACTAATGGTCGAGGTCTTCCCAATGCTTAGCAGCTGATGTCTAAGAATTCATTGATCAAGTTTTGTGTAACGTTTAGAGGTTAGTATATTACTTTGCCAATGTTTAGTTGCTTTCAAATTTTTTTTTGTTATTTGTCGGTGAGGTGAGACTTGGGAGGAAACTTTACTTAGATTTTTTGATGGTCAAAGTGACATGTATTGTACAAGTCATTTGGAATAACGAAGTTACATACTTACGTGTGTGTAAATCATTTTATATGCAAACTAATGATGCAAACCCCTCTTGCAGTTCTGCCACATATATGTTAGTTTGTGTAATTAGTATCATTTTTCTCTTAATCAAAAAGTGCGAAAAGCTGATCATTTTAATGTTCAACAAGACCATGGGGCACCCCGTGTTAATGTATCACCCTTCCTAGTATTCCCTCGCAAAGTCGGATAATCTTATTTTTCTCAACCGACATTTTGAGTTCACAAACCCCAATTTGAAAACTGTAATCACAATATATATTGAGGATCCAAAACAGACAGACCCAAACCTAACTGAACCGTTTAATATTGACCGAAACAAAAAAAACCAGCCATGGCCTACCGGAACCGTTTTGATCCATTATGCCAATATACTCAACACTCAATTTTATGTCCCCCTCCGCACCAAACTCTACAAACTTTTCTAAAATAACTCGGAAGGCGAACCCGCCCATCGGGGCGAGGGTTTACGTAAACTCCAAGTAATAATTTATTATATATATATATCTATATATTTCATTTAAGTGGATGCCTGCCACATCCCATAATGCCTACTATAACACCACAATGCATCTTTACATCTCGATTATAGCCATGTTCTTCACATTTTATAGCCATGCCATTATAAATTATTTCCAAATTAAAGCCACCTAATCAATTTGGACGAAATTGATAATTTTTTTAAAAATAATGCCACCTACAAGATTTGAACTTGAGTTGTTTTGCAACTTGAGTTGTTTGTAAGATTAAGAATCAAAATTACCACTTGGGCAACAGATTGTTATTTGATTATAGGTGACCGAAGTAAAAGAAATTTGGTCAATGAGTTACTTCTAATCGTACTTGGGAAGGGTACCCAAGCATTGCTGGAGGTAGCGGGTACCATGTGACTAAATTTGCGGCGAGCAAATGTTGTTCATTCATACATTTTTTCTAACAAAAACTTTACGAAAGAATGACAATTTTTTTATTATAATAACTATAAACCATAACAATACAAACTATTTAATATTTAAATACACATAAAGTTCGAATTAAATGAATAAGAAACGTAAATCATTATAAACAATTAAAAAACAACAAACTCACTCTTTTAACACCCCAAATATATAAAATTCCCAAAATAAAGAAAAACAAAACAAAATAAAATAAAAGAATAAAACAACCCAACACCCCCCCAAACATACACCCCCCCCCCCAACCCACCCCCACTTACACAAATAATACTCACACCCACAATACCCCACCCCCCCCCCCCACCCCCCCACTCTCAACCACACCGACCTACCCCCACCTCCCCCACTTGATCCCAAAACCCATACTTAATATGTGTGTAGATATGCCCGCATTAGTGGAAGGGTTGAGTCGTTCTGACGTGTAGTGGTTCTGGGTTGATGTTTAGTTGAGAGAATGGCATAGATGCGTGTGTTGTGTTGATGATGTGGGCACTCATAGAGAGATATAGTGGAGAAATGAATGGGTCATTCCTCACTCTCCATAGCAAAAACATTAACTCTCCCCCTTACATAACACCTTATTCCCATGAGCACATTTTTTTTGGGGGTTGACGATAGCAAGAATTTTTTTTTGTGTTTAATTTGTTTGTACTACAAGCTTTTTTATTTGTATCACTTAACTTTAATTTTTTACGAGTAGTATATATAATTGGAGGAAAAGGAAAAATGAAGTTTTTTTTTGTTTTTCCCCACCCCCCATCCTCGTGACATCCAAATGTATGATAAATCGGTCTACACTAAATGCCCCCCCCCCCCCCCCCCCCCACCTGGTCAAAGATTAATTCGAAAAAAAAATATTTCATACCCTTTCAAAAGCATAGCTATCCCTCTCCCGCCCCCGTATCTTATATACCTCTATTTAAAATTAAAAATGCACAATATTTAGTTATAAGTTAATAAAAATGACCAACTTTAACGTCAAAATTAGAAAAAAAATCAATTGGCCGTTATTCTTTTAATGTTTACAAATGCCCTTGGTTAATGAAAGAAACGAAACACAAAATACTATAAATTTATGCATGTTATATTTTGCTTGTTAATTGTAAGCCATGGGAGAATATGAAAAATTCTGTCTATAAATTTATCCATGTTATATTTTGAACACTACTTTATTTGTGGTAAATAGTTCCTTTGGATGGTTAGACTCGCTCGCTTAATCTTTGATATGTACGTAATTAAACAAATTATTTCTGGTAACATATTTAACCAACAACACATTATCTACCCATATTTACAATAAAATTACTACAATACTAATCAACATACTCAAACAAAATTACAAAAAATTATACAAAAGTACAACCAATTACCATGTAAAAATACAATTTATATATCTATATAACAAATCCTTCGGCGACACAGCGACTGCGACACCAACTTTTCGTGAGACAACGACGACGGTGGCGGCTACTGTAACCAAAAGATGCAATTTTTTTAACAATCAAATCTATTAATAAAATCTATAGATATGTGTAAAAAACCTCAAAAAACTTGATTTATAGTAAATAAATTTCTAACAAATAAAAGATGCGGCAATAAAATAATATATTACAATAAAAAACGATTATCAATCACATTAATCATTATGAGAGAAGCAGATGAACCATTTTAGCATTACACCGTTATCTAGTTTAAAGAATATATTTTTGTTGCTCCCTATATAAAAATGATTAAAAGAAAGTGGAAACTCATTGTTTCAAAGTTTATAGGATCTATCTCTCTTAGTTTTTGCACATTCACTTTAGTCTATGGATCAAAAACACTTCCAATGAAGCTATATACTTCAGAAAAACCGGTATACCTGCACAAAGGTATATGATAAGAACGTCAGGAGTAAACAAGAATAAACAATAGGTCCATCGATTCTATATGGATCATATTTCAATGGATTTTTTCGCCAAATCTTTTACCGGATGACAAAGAAAGAGAGGGTGAGATAAAAAAAAACTCAGCAGTGTGTTTTTTGTGTTGGATGTATTTGGTTTGGTTTGGTTTGTGCCTCTTTTATAAGGTTCGATTTATATTAAATTATTAATACCGGATAGATGTTTTTAATGGGCCTTTAAAAGATTCAATATTAAATGGGTTGTTACAAGTATTTATATTAATTGGGTTGTTACAAATATTAAAAGGCCGTTACAATGTTATACAATTAAAGACATTTATGTGTATGTTATTATAATAAAGTTTATAATTTATAATAATGGCTTATAATTTTATTACATTTACCAATGGCTTGTATATATTTCTTATTTATGAAATGTTTTTTACTTAATTTTTGAAGACTTCTAATTTTAGATAGTCCTAAATGTTTAATAAAGTTACTTATTATTTATTATGATTTAAGTATATAGTATCTACTTATATATATATATATATATATATATATATTATTATAATCCTTTTACCATCTATTATAACTATATATATATATATGGGGACCATTCAATACAAAACCCTCTTTTTTGCTAAGAATAACAGAACCTACTTTGTACCAGAATAGAAATATTAAGTTTTATTTATTAAATTGTATTTTTCTTAATTCAAAAGGGTATAATAGTCAAAACACATTTTAATTTTATCTTTTTGAATTTTTTTAATGTAATGAAAATTGTTTTTTTTATTTCCTAATTTTCTTGGAATTAATTTTTTTACATTCTATACTTTTGTAGTATTATTGTTTTCAGAAATTAAGGTGCATATGTGTTTATTTTAATTTGCTTAAACTTTACATATTTTTTTTTTCGTATGTATTGTTAGACAATCAACATTTTTTTTTTGAACTGGTTAATTGCTATTATGTTTATGGTATTACATTTTTTAATCTTGAAATTTATACAAAAACATAAAATAATAAAAAACAAAACAAAGTAAACTACATATAACATGTAACTATAAATTTTATATCATATATGCAAAATACCTAAATATCCAATACACATATTTTGAAACTCAATGAAAATACAATTAAATTACAATATGAATGTGCAAGAGATTAAAAAAACATGTGTGCACGCTTCAAGAACATATATGCACGGGTTCGATAACATATATAGAGACGGCTTCGGGAACATTTGTCACCATCTAAAAAAACAGTAAGTGCTATCCCAGTTAATTTTCTTGAATATATATGCACGGCTTCGATAAACATTTGTCGCACGCTTCAAGAAAAAAGACTTATGTGCACGTCTTCCTAAAAATATTATGTGCACGTTGTACTGTCTCATCAAAATTTCATTAGATCTATAAGTGACCTCTTACCATAAAACATTGTATGTTTTGAATCCCTATGTGGATACTAGAACAAAAAAATTAATTAGTTAATCTTAGTTACAAAATCCTTTCATCAAACATAAAAAAATAATATATTACCACTTTCTTTAGTGATGACGGGTCTTTGTCACAAATGGTGATTACAATCTGCTAATTTAATCTATGAAAAAATATGGATTACGAAGATTTAAAAAGGTTGGTATCTACGAGTGCTACAAACTAATATACACTTGAATACGAAGCAAATATGAACTAAAATACTAACCACAATGCAATGTACTACCATAAATTACCACTTAGCATGGGTCTATAACCACAAATGCAATGTACTACCATAAAAAAACTATACTCATTTCTTGTATGTCTCTAGTTCGAGTCATGTCATTTAAATAGATCAAAGTTACTCTTTCAAGTAAAATTATCACATTTAAAGTGCTAATGAGATTTACAGCCAATTACAAATAAGAAATGAAAACTATTCATTATCCATGCCTCCAAAACATCATCCTTAAACCAACGAAACAGAAATAAACCAAATGTCATCATCATCTAGAAAATACAAGTGAAAAAATAAATGTTTGTGCCCTATTTTTTTAACAGACGTAAAATTTCTCTAATAATATACTAATAGGATTAAATTAAAACCCATTTACCATCCATATCGCAGAATATAGAAAATATATAGACAATAACACATTATCTTACATATAGTTTCTCACAACAATTATCATTGTGTACATTCAGGACTTATAAATATGAGTTCATGTGTCATGATGTGGCTCTTACCTTGGGTGGAGCATCTATTGGCTTGATACCTCCAAATAGTCGAACCTTGTGACCATGATCCGGCAGCCACCATCCGGCGGCTAACTGAAACTTTCTACGGCGATCAGATCCAGCGACCATCTTCGCTTGACCTCGATCACAACATTAACGTACTCTATACAAAAATATTTAGATTCTGAATTTGAGGAAAAATGAAAAAACATAATCTTGCTCATGTAAGAGGGTGTTTTTTTTTACTAAGAGAAAAGGATTAGAATGATGAAACAGTGGATGTGGGATCTGGTTTAATGTCATGCCATAATTAATTTTAATGCAGGCACAAACACACTGCGAAAACTCTGATTATTTTAGTCTAGATCGCAATGGGTTTTTGATTGTTGGTGGAGCATTGTTGGGTGTGGTGGCTGAGAGATAAATTAAGGTTGGTTGGATGGAGCATATGTCGAGAGTGTAAGAGATACACATATTAAATTAATGTACTGCAAAATTCGGGACAGTTTTTAGGAATTAAATAGTTTTGGATATAATTAATAAACATTTACTCGCAATTGCACTTCTGTATTATTTTTATTTGTTAATTAATTTGTCGATTATTTACAAAGATGCCATCTTGCATTGATATGATGTACATCATGCATTATCAAGAGTAAAAAAGCTGGTTCTGTAGGTTTTGTACAAAAAAGTGGTTCTGTATTGAAAGTGATTTTGTTCTAAAGAGAAAATAAACAAAGGAAGAGATTCTGGTGCTTGTTATGGGGCATCATATATTCATATAGATAATGTAATGTTAAAATGGGTTACGAAATGGGCTGTTGTTACAAAACATTTACATTGGCCGTTACAAATTTACATTTAATTTCCAAAATGTTTAAATGAGCTTTTTTAGGTTGTTACAACTTTAGATTTAAATTCTTAAATGTTGAAATAAGTGTATATTGATTGAATTCTTAAGACTTTTTTTTATAGTAATCTTTTTTACTTAAAATTTTAAGTACTTTTAATTTTAAAAATTTGCTAAATGCTTTATAAAGTAGTAAAGATGTAAATATGTAACATAATTTGACTAAGAGATAAATTTGGAATTTATCCCAACCCTAATGAAGCACGTATGTATTCTTCTCCAAACACTAACCTTGAAATTGTAGTTTAATTTTTTTTAGGTATGAAAGATGAGATGAAGTTATAGTTTTGATGAAAGTGAACCAAGTATACGAAGGAATTTTTTTATGAATAAGACTCATAGCCTGCTGTATTGATTCGAAAGAAGTGCAGCTATTAATTACTACTATGTTCGTTTAGGTAAAGTATACATTTTTTTGTCTATAATACGATAACATGAGAACTACTATTAGCTTTTACTGAACATATATAGACAAACATGGTTTAATGACTTATCCTTATCCTGTTGCATATAAATCTACGAAAGGCTAAGATGAACTATCGTACTTGGAATCATCGTTGTTGGTTAGTTTCTTACATGCCCGAACCTCAGGTGCAAACTTATGACTTTGTGCTCTATTAGTTCTGAAGATGGTATGTAGCTTTTTTACTCCCTTTTTCAATCTTAATATCAGTAATTTTCTGCATATGTATAATTGACTTTAGTATTATTACTATACCCTTAGATCAAACTCTTGCGGTTTTATCAGTTTTTGCAACACATCTTGGGCTTCTGATTCTCTGATTTCATATCACAAACATAAGCGAAAAAATATAGTTAAAATAGACAAAATGATTACTATATTGAAAGGAGAAAAGCGCATGAAATGGTAGTAATTGTTATCTCATATAAAAAGAAGCAAAACCTGAATATTCAAGCTTTTGATAAATTGGTTACTACAGAAAAAGGTTTACAAAACACAAATCCAAACACCCGTTATTAACCTTCTTACCATTGTTGAAGAATCTGTTATCAATTTATCAAAAAGGTTACTTTATAACTATTTTGGATATCCTATTCTTTACAATTCATATTTTGAACATAAATTTTATGTTGAACTTTGTGCAGTGGTTCACGATGAAGCGTCAGCATGCCGTTATAGTTATGGCTGATAGTCTCTACTATACAAAGTTTAAAGAGTATTGTAGGGTGAGGATCTATTTATTCATTGTTTATGTAATTGGTAAAATCTTTGAAGTTCTATATTTATTTGATTTTGACGTTTTCTTCTTTTCTTTTTGTACTACAGCCTGGTATGGATAGGCGTAATCGCTATGCCGATGAACATTATTTGCCAACCTTTTTCAACGTAAGGATTTTTATTCTTTTGTTGTCCCCTATTTCTTATACTTCTTTATTGAAAATGTTGGTTCGACTACAAAAGTTAAATGGTGATTTTTTTCCGAGACGGAGATATAGTACTTTTCAAGAATGAATACTGGATATCTTTTTAAAGTCAATGTTTTTTATGTTTTTGAATGTTCAGATGTTTGATCCCAAGGGGATAGCAAACTGGTTGGTAACACATGTTGACTGGTCAGAACATAAATGGCATCCGAAATCATACGGGCTAAGGGACATCTGATCCCAGCTCATAAAGAATCTTTCGGTATTTTCTTTTTTGTCAATCTTACATTGTTCGTTTGATACACTTTTTTTACCCCTTTATATAGTATATTTATTGTAGAAACATCTAAATCTCGATCCTTATGTACGTGTACTCGGAAGAATGCGTCAAAGGTATTTTAGGGGAGTGTTTGGATCTATGTTTTGACACTGATCATATGATATCAAATAATTAGAATCAGATAATGATGTAATTTACCCTTCACTAATCACTTTTTTTGTTGCTGCTATGAAATTGATTATCTATTCAGATAATCCTAAGACTAAAAAAATGCTACTTTGAGCTGCACTTATCAAATCAGCTTTGAAACACAAATCCAAACACCCTAGATTTCTCAATGGTAACTTGTTTTGGTTGTGTGGATCTTGCAGTCCATCTCTGAACGTGTTCATGAAACAAGTGACAAAAAGGTATCTAATTTGTGTGTTTGAGCAAATCTAATATTATAGTGCATGGTGTGGTATAATGGTTATTTGGAAGATGTTGCTTTTTCAATATATGCTTTGATTGTTTCTTTGCTTAATATTGGTATGGTATATGTTCAAGTTTTAACTCTGCCTGGGTTTAGTGTGTACTCAGCCGGTCCCAAGCCCGGATATAAAAGAGGAGGGTTGAAGGAGGTAAAATGCCTCCCACTAAAAACTTGTGTTCGTACTTGTATGAATATTAGTCTGAAGGAAACCATTTAGTCGCTTTGAGAGGAAACCATTTAGTCGCTTTGAATGGTATTTGGTATGCATGATTGTTGTAGATGATAACTGTAGGTGAGTACTGAGTAGTCGTCAAGGTGCCCTTATTGCAATGGCCATGGTGATGATCTAAACCAGTGAAGCGAGTGATTCGCGTGTTGGGGCTTTTAGGTATTTATCTTTATGTTTAAGTCTGCATTCTTATTTATTAAATTTAGTGAAATGGGTCGGTCAAGTGACAGTTTAATTTGCGTAATTTTATGTACACGTTGCGTTGATTCAAGACTAATCTTATGCTAAATTTATATATTTGTCAACAATTACAGTGTTAGATAAGTCTTTACACTACCTTTGATGTTTAGTTTTTGATGTATTTTCATAATCACATTTTTAGTCATGCAAAGCAATGCAACTTTACTTTTGGCACTTTATTCTTATTGGTTCATGAATTAATAAATCTCTTAACAGTGATGATTGAAAATGAGTTAAGTTATTGGGGGAAAGTTACATGGTTCTTGAATGTTTTTCTTTTCTTTTGGTTCTTGAATGTTTTTCTTTTCTTTTTCTGGTTCAGTGCAAGAAGAGGTAGAGTTTACCAACTGGAACT
>BQNB010107836.1:0-23078 GCA_026074375.1 Tanacetum coccineum | reverse complement strand
CTTTGTGACAAAATCCATCGTGATATTGTCCCACTTCCATTGAGGTATCTCGGGTTGTACCAACAAACCCGATTGTCTCTGATGTTCGGCCTTGACCTTAGCACAGGTCAAGCACTTGCTAACATAGGTGGCGATATCAGCTTTCATATTGGGCCACCAATATAGCTTCTTTACATCTTGATACATTTTCTCGGAACCTGGATGGATAGAATACTTCGATTTGTGGGACTCGTGCATGATCATAGTCCGCTCAAAGCATCAGCAACGACATTTGCCTTCCTTGGGTGATAACGAATATCACAATCGTAATCACTAAGCAACTCTAACCATCAGCGTTGTCTCATGTTCAATTCCTTCTGATTAAGAATATGCTGTAAACTCTTATGATCAGTGAACACCGTACACTTGGTACCATACAGATAGTGCCTCCAAATCTTCAGAGCGAACACTACTGCTCCAAGTTCCAGATCATGAGTAGTATAGTTTTTCTCATGGATCTTTAACTGGCGTGATGCATAAGAAATAACCTTTTCCCTTTGCATCAACACAGTGCCCAAACCCTTGATCGAAGCATCGCAGTATATGATAAAATCTTCACTTCCTTCGGGTAAAGCCAGAATTGGTGCACTACACAACTTCTGCTTCAATAACTGGAACGCTGCTTCCTGTTTGTCACCCCACTCAAACTTGACCTTCTTTTGAGTGAGCTTGGCCATTGGTTTGGCAATCTTTGAAAACCCTTCAATGAATCGCCGATAATACCCAGCAAGACCTAAAAACCCTTCAATGTTTTAGGAGATGCCCAATCTTTAACGGATTCGATCTTGGCTGGATCTACGTGAATGCCTTTATTATCAATCACGTGACCGAGGAACTGTACTTTGGGAAGCCAAAATTCACACTTGGAAAATTTTGCATACAACTCCTCTTTCTTCAACAACTCCAGTATTATCTTCAGATGCTCTTCATGCTCTTGCTTGCTCTTGGAATAGATCAAAATATCGTCAATAAAGACAATTACGAATTTGTCCAGATAAGGTTTGCACACTCGGTTCATGAGGTCCATAAACACAGCAGGTGCGTTGGTCAAACCAAATGGCATAACCTGGAATTCATAATGTCCATATCGAGTTCTGAAGGCAGTCTTCGAGATGTCTTCTTCTCGAACCTTCAATTGGTGATAACCAGACCTTAGGTCGATTTTTGAGTAAACACTCGACCCTTGAAGTTGGTCAAATAAGTCATCAATTCTTGGTAGTGGATAACGGTTCTTCACCGTTAGTTTGTTTAGTTCCCGATAATCTATGCACATCCGTAACGATCCATCTTTCTTCTTGACGAATAGAACTGGAGCTCCCCATGGTGACGAACTAGGTCTTATAAAGCCTTTGTCGGAAAGCTCTTGTAGTTGATCCGCCAATTCTTTCATTTCTGATGGGGCCAATCGATAAGGTGCCCGTGCTACAGGTGCAGCACCAGGTACTAGATCGATGTGAAATTCCACTTGTCTGGTATGTGGAAGACCTGGCAAGTCCTCGGGAAATACTTCGGGAAAATTTTTGACGATCGGTACATCTTGCAGTTGCTTCTTCTTTGACTTGTCTCCAGTCTCCTTGATGGTAATATGTGCCAAAAAGACGTGACATCCTTGTAGCAGATACTTCTGGGCCTTGGTGCACGAGATGATGTTTAATCGAGTCCCGCGTTTATTTCTACTTCCGTCTCCATGAAAAATTAAGATTTCGCTCCCAAAGGGAATACGAACGATCTTCTTAGCACAGTCAATAACGGCTTGGTATTTCGTCAACCAGTCCATGCCAATTATGACGTCATAAGTACCCATTTCTACAGGCATTAGGTCGACGTGAAACGGATGGTTCAGAAAATTTAACGTGCAACCCAGTAATACCGTATTTACCCAAATTATTCTACCATCAGCTAATTCAACGTTATAACCATGATCTAATGTAGTGGGGGTTATATTAATCAAGGTACTAAATTGAGTAGACACAAAACTTCTATCCGCACCAGTATCAAACAAAATGGAAGCACAACGGTTATTTAGGAGAAACGTACCCGTCACAACGTTGTTGTTTGGGTTTTGCCCTGCAACTCCCACTGCATAAGCCCTGGCTACACCGTTACCATTTCCCTGATTCTTGTTCTTCCACTGGGGGCAGTCCTTCTTGAAGTGGCCTGGAGCCCCACACTCAAAGCAAACGATGGCATTGGTATTTGCCCCTTGGGCTCTCGGGTTGTTGTTGTTATTGTTATTGCGGTTGTTGTTGTTGTTATTTGCAGTTGCAGGCCGGCTCCTACAGTCCTTGGCCAGGTGGCCAAGCTTCTTGCAGTTAGTGCATGTTGGTATACAAGGACCGTAATGGTTGAAGTTACACTTGGGTCATAGAGGTTTAGTCCCTTCATAAGGTTTCTTGTCACCGTTCCCTGCAGCATAAACCCTGCCTGTGTTCTGTCTGTGTTCTGCCTTTTGTTCTGCTGTTGGTTTTGGTTATTTCGGGGAGTATCTTCAAACTTTCTCTTGTTTATTTCGAGGCTTGATCTTCAAACTCATCTTATTTCTGCTGTCTCTCAGCAACAGTAGTAATCCTCTATCCATCAATTCAGTCGCCATCTCAAATAGCCTCTCTGCATGGTTTTCGGCTTCAGAATGCCACGACACGTGAGTAAATCTGGTCGGGCCCATCCCACCGACATACCTTTCAATTTGTCAGTCTCTTCAGGGAACATCCCTGTCGCACAGCAATGCTATGTTCCTGGAAGACGTTGAGTTGTAAAAGCTACCACATTCGGTGCCAGTTTTAACTTTTAGGTTTCCACAATCTGCATCAACCGCCCTCGATTTCCTTCCTCGGACAATATTTGTTGTCATCTTCTTCTTCAAGTCAGTCCACGTCATTGCATAAGCAATATCATTAGTCACTGTCCTAACATGTGAGTTCCACCATGTTAGAGCAATTCCCATAAGAGTACAAGTGGCAAAACTTCACTTGATTCCTCCACGGTGCAGTTACTTATGCGATAACACTTTTTCCATCCTCTCAAACCATTGGGAAAGTCGACCACACCTTCTGTGCCCCTGAAGAATCAGGGTTTAACATTTCATTAAGTCGAAGGTGCACTCCCGAAACCTCGCCTTCATTCCTTCTGCACAACCGTTCCCGGAGGAATAGGCTATCATGCTCATATCGGGTCATAGCCCGTGCTTGCCAATACACAGGTGACACCCTCGTCGATCATGGCCTGAAGTTGGGCACTGGTGACCGAAGTGGTGGTATGAGTGTCTAGACAATGTGGGAGTTTACCTGGGTTTTAACCCGTGGGCCTTACTCATGGTTGCCATTATTCTAATCACTAAAAAACATAATACCATTAATTCAAAAATCTTAAACCATAACCCGATGTATACATAATAAATAAAACGAGATCACAACACATGGTGAAATACACAACAGTATTGAAATTAACAAATCAACATTCATTCACAATAAATTCGATTTTATATAAAACAAATCCCCATCCTTTTCATATAAACTTGGGAAAATAATACATGATTGGTTTAAATACAATACAATCACAACACTTAGGTAACAAGACAACAATAAACCTAAAAAAAAGCCATACTAGACGAGATATACTCGTAAACTGCGCCTTTTAGTAAGGGCGGGACAAAGTCGTCCATACATGAACAAAAAGATCTAACACAAGAGTAGCTAGACAAAAAACAGATCTATACAGTCTCAGCTGTGAATAACCCATAATACTTAACAGACTGAACATAGCGAACAATCATACCCAGTCGAAGAACTTTGCTACTGGCCTCCTCTGGTAGGCTGTGGCTCTGCAATCGATCCTTAGCAGGTCCCTGCTATCTCTAAGCTTGATCAATCTGAGTCTTGAGGCTCAATCACCATCTTATAGTGTCTCCACTAAATGTGCTCTTCTCCCGTATTCAGGTGCGCTTTCAGCAGAATCTGTAATCACCGTTTGTTCCTCTCTACGGTCTGAGTGCCTGCAACTCATTGATCTCGACTTGCTGAGCCATGGACCGTAGTCCGAAGTGATATGCCCCGAACGTGTCTGAACGCAAGCATCCATGATTGAGCGCCAAGCGGCACGAGATAATCTGGCTCCTCCTCTCATCAGAAAGCAGTGCGTTCTATGGAATGGCCAGTCCCTATAAACATGTTGACCGTGCAGGCTCAAGTAGAGCTCGGTCATACCGTGTATCATCCAGCTGAGAAATAGATGATCTCATCCTCCTGTTCGACAGTAGTAGAGACCAACTTCATAACTCTTTGATTGTACCCCCTCAAGGGGGTCGGTGCAATCCCTGGGATGGGCTCCAACAAGGTAATCTCCAAGTATCCGTAATACCATAGCCTAACCTCTCTAGACGTCGGGCGATCCTGGAGCCATCTATCATATCAGGCAAATCCATAAAGGTCTCCCTATTTTGTGGTAGGTCCAACCGCCTAGCAGCACACTGCCGAACTCTCCCCCGACCTCGTATCCAGACCGAAGGAAAAAAAAAAAAAAAAAAGTAGATACGACCACGCCTCTTACGAAGTGGTAAACAAATCTCAGGCATCTCAGTCTCATAGAACAGGAGATGAGGTAGTGCTATCTCTCTATTCTGAATCCCAGCAGCTCAGGATCCCAGAGATCCCTACACATATTTAGACCATTAGGGTGATGGAGTGGGGTTGTATAGGTAATGGCGGAGAGGGTATCAGAGGAAGTGGTGAGATTGAGTATGGAGAGAAGTTGTATGGTGGTGGAGTAGTGTAAGGCTAACAATCTCTCACAACATGCCTCGAAGAGGAACGGTGCCGGTCCAGGGTACGATGGACCATCCTAGCCGGAACGCGATAAGTCAGGTCATAGTCCGCTGTTATCGCTGAATAACAACAGCTGCAGGGTGGTCAGAGCTAAGTGCTCCTCCTCCTCTGCATCATCATCATCATCATCATCGTCAGATGGCTCCTCATCATCCCTGTCGTCTCCTCTGTCAGCAGGATAGTCGGCTGGATCCTCCTCAGGATCCTCCTCATCATCCTCCTCTGGGTCCTCCTCAGGGTCGGACTCCGGTATATACCCTGGTGACTGATGAGTAGGTGAGTCAGCAGCAGGCATTGGCTGCTCCTCAGCCGGGAATACCTCATCGTCCACTGGTAAGAACTCCGGGTAAACAGGCTCCGGAACAAATGGTATGTAAATAGGTGAAGGTGGTGCCTGCTCTGGCTCCTCAGGGCCAGGCACGTAATCCGGAGATGGTGGATCCTGAAAAATAGGTCCCTCGGCTCCTGGTGATCCTACGTCAGATAGGTCCTCATATGGGCTGGATATCTCAGTATACGTAACTGTAGAATCTTCCGAATCCGACATGCTCGAAACTGAAAAATCAAAAGTGACTTATATAAGTATATTAATATAAGACTATTATCCTTATATACGTAATATATTATAAACACGTATATCAATTATGCATGTATATAGCCTAACCGACTAATGCAACAATTTGTATATGAATACCCCGTAAAAACCCTTTTGTATGTATGCAATGTTTGAAAACGGTTATAGTCCAGCAAAAACATTTTGACCTGGTTCTCTATAACCTTGGCTCTTGATACCAATCTGTAACACCCCCAAAATGGGTCGCAGCGGAATAAGGATCCGGGGCGTGTTACTTCAAGATCAACAGCACAAGATATATATAAGAACGACACAAAAGTCGTTTAAATTGATACATTGGATTTAAATAAAAGACATATTACAAAAGCTTATAGCTTTACTTGTTCTTTGTTTAATATTACAAAAGATAACATAGATTTCCCAAAACATGATGCACATAAATCTTTAACAGTGCAATCCAAAACATAATCCAATGCATCCTTGGCACCTCGTGCCTATTGACCTCCTGAAAACATTGCTTAAAACGTCAACAAAAATGTTGGTGAATTCATAGGTTTATGTATTTAAATTATGCAGGACCGCAAGACTTTCCCGTGATGTTACAACATATGCCAACAATCACAAAACCAGATTACTGTTGCACTAAGCTCATGACACTGAAGCTCAACCTATATTTGCTATTTTAGCAGTTATTTTGCCCGTACAGATGTTGTAACCCGCAACATCCAAGTCCGACATGGTCAACGTTCGTTCCCGGTGATAGCTAATCACCCAAACGGGGAGGTTAATCCCAATAGATCTATTTATAACATTCGCGCTCACATAATGCAATTAACAACTACATCTATGCAATTGACAGTTCATGATAATGGGCTCAGGAGGGTTATCGCTACTTAGGCAAACACATAATCAATATACTTTAAACACTTGCGTCCAATTTATAAAACAAAGCATGTTTTCACCCCAAATAATAGTAAATCAGTAAAACTGTAAAAGTGGGGCTATGAACTCACCTTGAGTACAGATAGTCCAAATAATCACAGATAAAATGTCACGCAAGACGATAGATGCAACCTATTTAAATTAAGGTCGTATAAGTACCGAGTACTTTAATTTATAACATTGAATATTATCTTATAGTAGTTACATCGTACTATCGTTCGGGCTATCATAAATAAAGAGGTCATGACATGACGTACGAGGAGTTAGGACACTTTAAATCGTAAATCCAACAACTCGTCGATACGCCATCCGAAGAGGCCTCATTATGAAACTCCCTAGTATTATAGCACTTTGATAACCACTCAATATTCTATATAGCATAATCACCGACTAATCGTTTTAGTAAAATAATATTTATAAAGTGAAAACGTTTATAAATATACTTTTCGTAAAAATGACCTAATTTGGTCGTTTTAAGCCCGTTGCTCGCGTTTCTTACGTCCACGTCTTCGTAGTAAGACGAGTGATAGGTCGTTTTAATACACACAACACAACATCAGCGGGTATCTTACCCCATGTCTTCGTAGTAAGACGAGTGATCATAATATTACATTTTCATGTTTTTGATATTCTGCGATGAATAGTGATTTTAACTGTTCCAACAGCTTCGTTTGGTCCGTTTTTAGGTTTTAATTAGCGTAATTCGTAATCGTAATAACTTATCCGTTTTAATCCCGATTTTAGTGATTCCTTCGAGTACGTCTTTGTTATTAAAAGATGTATTATATTTTATAAAGTTGGGTCCGCTGATGAATAGTACTTTTACTGTTCATAGTTTATAAAATTACTTTTATAAACTTTAATTATCGAAAACGCGTAGTTATTCGTATAGATCCGTTTTTTAGCGATTCTTTCGAGTACGATCTCGTAATTAAAAGTTATATCATATTTTTGTGTTTAAAAATATTAGTATCTGTAATGAATAGTAAATTTTATAAAAATAGTTTTATAAAAGTATTTATAGTCGTAAACTCGTAATTAACGTATCTTTTTCGTTATAAATCGGTTTTTCGAGTTTCTTATCATTTTGGAATCGTCATGAGGCGTATTATTTTTATATGAGGTCAAACCCACTGTATGAAATTCGAACTAAAACAGCCCTTGTATTATCCAAATGTATTCATTTATAAAAAGCTTGTTTTATTAACTTTATAAACCCTAATTTATACTTAAACATGTTTATACTTAAACCATATGTTAACATAATCTTTTACGTCATATTTCCATGATATAAATAACCATGCGAGTGCCCATAACACACACACTAATGGACACACATTTACATCAACTCTTTCAGAGAGAGCGAGAGTCGCGCTCGATTGACACACACGAGCGGCGAGTCTTTACAATATTAAAAAGTCTTAGTGTGATTTAGCCATAATTAACATTATAACACATAAAAATCATAATAAAATAAAAGTTGAAAGGAATTTAGGAAGACCTTGGGATGATGTAATGAGATGAGAAATGAATCTAACCCTGTTTTAATTCAAAACCAAAGCTTACAAAGCTTATAACCCAAGATTAGGTTTTGATAACCTTAATCTTACCCATTTTCTTCAAATCCTTGCAAATGAAGAACCAATGCTTGTAAACACCTTAGTGTGCCTTAGGATTGATGTGTAAAGGGTTGTATAGATTGTAGAAAAATTTTGTATGGATTGCTTAAGAGTGCTTAATATGCCGTGGGTTTTGGGAGAGAAAGGAGAGAAAGAAATGAATTTTTGTTAAGTAAAAGAGTATGAAACTTCACATATGAGTGCATGTATTTATAGGAGAAGGTATTAGATATTTTACTTGCAAAGTTTGACTAGAAAAATCAAAGGGGGAGGGGGGTTTGACCGTGGGATTCAAGGGGACCAAAAAGGAGGGTTTTAAGGGTTTAAAGCTTATGTTTCTTGGTCTCCTATCATGGGAATCATCCCATGATTTCAAGGATTAGAGTTTTCCCTCCTAGTTTAATTTCTTTTATATAATGTTTACTTGTGTTTTTATAAAGAAAAGTGTAAGTGAAAGTTTTATATAAAAATGTAAAGTGTAGTTTTTATATAAAAGTTTACTTGTAAAGTCTTGGTTATTTTGTAAAGTATTTGTTATCTTGTATAAACATATGAAACGTGTATATATATATATATATACATAGCAGTAATAGTTTTATCAACTTCAATCATTGTATATAAACGTAGTATTATGTTGAAGCGTACCGTTAATTTTTAGTTTCTGGGAAAACCTAATTGTCTTTTATCGCGAAACGTAAACACTTTCACGTATCCGATAAAGTAACTTGTGAAACGTTAATAATTATTCTAAAAATAATTGCTTAACCCTTGTTTGACGTAAACAATAAATTAGCTTGATGCCCGTTTACGTTAACTGATCAGTTTTAGCTTACCGATAACGTAACGATTTCCATTAAAAACATAGCGTAACAAATACTAAAAATAAATGGTGACTTTATTAACGTCGTACATTGTCCTAAAACAACGAGGTTGTTATAGTCTCCCCCGTTAGCTGAGCCTTGTCCTCAAGGCTTAAGACGCAGCACTTGACGACGGCCCGGTCTTTGAAACGAGATGTGTGTATTACTTTCCGGAATTGAACCTATCGCTTTCCCACTGGTAAACTCAGTACCTCTCTTAGTGGATCCAATCGAACCTTGACTAATGGATACGGCTATCGCTTCAAACCGTTTCACTCACGATCTGTGGCAATTCAATAGGTTCTTCGACAAACTGAAGCTTGTCATCAAAATGAAGTCCATCCAACGGAACGGATAAGGGTTCGTCGGCATGACACTTCTTTAAGTTGGACACGTGAAATGTATTATGAACTCTGCTCAGCTCCTCAGGAAGCTCGAGCTTGTATGCAACGTCTCCAACCCTTTTTATTACCTTGAAAGGTCCAACAAACCTGGGATTTAATTTCCTACGTTTGCCAAAAATGTACACACCCCTTTCCAAGGCGAAACCTTGAGCATCAACTTTATCTCCCAACCTCAAACTAAAGTCCATCGGCTTATGGCTTCAAAATCAGCGTAGCTCTTTTGCCTATCACGAGCGGCTGCATCCTTGCTTAACTTGAATGATTTTCTCAGACGTCTCTTGTACTATCTCTGACCGTGAGTTTTGAACTTCTCCAACCTCACCCAACAAACAGGCCGAACCGCCATTTTTTCTACCGTAAAGTGCCTCAAAGGGTGCACCTTGCTGCTAGCATGATCACTGTTATTGTAAGAAAACTCGACCAAGGCAAATTTTTTAACCAAACCATTTCCAAAGTTCGATCACAACAAGCTCGAGCAGATCTTTTGAGAGTTTGAATGGTTCTCAATCGCTTTGTCCGTCAATTTGCGGATGAAATGCCGTACTCAAATCTAAACTTGTACCCAAGCTTCTGAAGTGACCTCAGAAATTTGATGGAACCTAGGGTCACGATCACAAATACTCGAGATCGGTATTCCTATGCTCGTTAACTAACCTCCTTTAGGTACATTCTCGCTCGTTTCTCTAGAGGGTCAGTTTCTTTCATGGGTAAAAATTAAAAAAAAAAAAAATAATATAAATAATTATAAAAAAAATTAAAAAAATAAAAAACAAATAAAAAAAATAATAGATTTAAAATTATAAAAAATATAATAAAATAAAAAAAAAAATTAAATTTTAATAATAAAATATTTAATAAAAAATAAAAATAAAAAAAAAAAAAATATAAATAATTATATATAATATTTATTATTTAAAATATTATATAAATATAAAATAATAAATAAAATTCTAAAAACAATGTAAATAATTAATAAATAAATTAAAAAAAAGAAAAAAACAATATTAAAAAAAAATATAAATTAATAAATTATAAAAATAAATATAATATAAATAAAAATAAAAATTAAATTAAAATCATAAAATTAAAAACATAATATAAATAAATAATTATAAAAAAAGTAAAATATAAATTAAAATAAAAAAAAATATAAAAAATAAAAATAAAGATTATTAATAAATTAAAATAAAAAAAAAAAATAAAAAATATAATAAAAAAATTAACATAAAAAAAATAAAAAAAAATAAAATAATTAAAATTAAAAAAAAATTATAAATACATAATAAAAAAAAAATAAAATAAATAATAATTAAAATAATACTTAAAATAAATATTATATATTATTAAAATTAAAAAATTAAATAATAATAATAAAAAAAAATTATAGAAATAAAAAAAAATAAATAAATATAAAAAAAATAAAAAATAAAAAAAAAATAAAAAATATATTAAATAATATAAATAAAAAATTATAAATAAAAATTTAGAAAACTATAAAATAAAATAAAAAAATAAAAAAAATAAATAATAAAAAATAAAATAAAAAAAAAAATAAAAAAAAACTTAAAAATAAAAATAAAAAATTAAAAAAAAATAAAAATATAAGATAAACTAAAAATAATAAAAATAAAAATATATAAATAAATACAAATAATAATAAAATAATATAAATAAAAAAAAAAAAAAAAATATAAAAATAAAAAAATAATTATTAAAATATTAAATATAAAAATAATAATAATATTATTAAAAATAATAAAATAAAAAAAAAATAAAACATAAATATAATATATATTATAAATTTTCTTAATAAAAATTTAATATAAAATTAAAAAATAATAAATTATTAAAATTATAAATAATAGAAATTTAATTTAACTAAAATAAATTAAAAAATTACATAATAAATAATAATTAAAATAATAGATAAAAACGAAAAAACTAATAAAAAAAAAATTAAAAAAAAATTATTAAAATAAAAAAAAAATAGAATAAAAAAATTTAAATAAATTAAAAAAATAAATATATATAATCAAAAAGATATAATAATATACAAATAAAAAAAATAAAATTATAAATAAAAATTAAATTAATTAAATAATAAAAAAACTATATATTAAAAAATAATTAAAAAAAATATATAAAAAATAAAAAAAATTAAAAAAAAAAATTATAAATAATATAAAAAAAATAAAAATAAATAATAATAAAAATAAAAAAAATATATTGCTATAAAAATTATAAAAAAATTTGAAAATTTACTTTAAAATATATTAAAAAATTAATAAAAAATATATTAATATAAAAATAATAAATAAAAAAATTAAAATCAATTAAATAAAATAAAAAAAATAAAAAAAAATAAAATCTAATAATTAAAAATAATTAGTAAATAATAAAAAAAAATTAAAAATAATAAAAAATTACTAATATATTATAAATAAATAAAAAATATATAAATAAATAAATAAAAAAATATAATAAAAATAAAATAAACTAATAAATAGATAAATAAAATAATATAAATTAAAAAAATAAAAAAAAAAAAAAAAAAATAAAAATTAATTAAATATAAAAATAAATATTAAAAAATAAGAAAAAAATTATAATATTTAAAAGATATAAATAATTTTAATAAAAATAAAATAAATAATTAAATTTACAAATAAATAAAATAATAAATAAAAATATAAAATAAAAATAATATAAAATATTAAAAAAAATTAATTAAATAAAAATTATATAAAAAAATAAACAATTAATATTAAAAAAAATAAATATTAATATATGAAATAAAAATAATATTTAAAATAAATTAAAATTAAAATTATAAGAGCAAAAATAATTATTTTTATTAAAAAAAAATAATAACAAAATAATTAATAAATTAATAAACTTAAACTAAAAGAAACTCTATAATATAAAAAAAGATAAATTTAAATATAAAAATAAAAGATTGCGGACTTTGAAGAAGGTCTAACGATAACCCAAATGGTGGTCCATAGCCCTTGTGATGACCTTAGGACGGCTTGTGACAAAATCCATCGTATATTGTCCCACTTCCATTGAGGTAGTCTCAGTTGTTGTAACCAACAGACCCGATTGTTCTGATGTTCCGGCCCTTGACCTTAGCACAGGTCAAGCCTTGCTAACATAGGTGGCGATATCATCTTTCATATTGGTGCCACCAATAAGCTATCTTTAACGTCATGATACATTTTCCTCGGAACCTGGATGGATATAATACTACGATTTTGTGGGACTCGTGCATGATCACAACCACAAATCGTCTAAAAGTAAAACCAAACTCCAGCCATTGAGGCATATGGGTTTTCCATCCAGTACGAAGTTCAACTTTTCACCGTTTCTAAGTTTGCCTCTGGAAATTAGCATTTTCAATCAGCATACCTCCAACATCCTCATTCTTGATGTTCTCTGGTTTCCGTGCTTCAGTCTGAGCATTCAAGATTTGCTTAGGAAGATCCAAGCTAATAGTCATGACTAAAGCTCAAACTCTTAACGGTGGTTCCCGTTCTTTCCTGCTTAAAGCATCAGCAACGACATTTGCCTTCCCTGGGTGATAACAGCATATCGCAAAATTCTAATCACTAAGCAACTCAACCCATCGCGGTAGTCTCATTTTTCAAGTCTTCTATTATTAAGAATACTTTTGTAAACTCTTATGATCAGTGAACACCGTACACTTGGTACCATACAGATAGTGCCTCCAAATCTTCAGAGCGAACACTACTGCTCCAAGTTCCAGATCATGAGTAGTATAGTTCTTCTCATGGATCTACTGGCATGATGGCATAAAGAAATAACGCTTTTCCTTTCCATAAACACAGCGCCCAAACCTTTGATCGAAGCATCGCAGTATACGATAAAATCTTCGCTTCCTTCGGGTAAAGCCAGAATTGGTGCACTACACAACTTCTGCTTCAATAACTGGAACGCTGCTTCTTGTTTGTCACCCCACTCAAACTTGACCTTCTTTTGAGTGAGCTTGGTCATTGGTTTGGCGATCTTTGAAAACCCTTCAATGAATCGTCGATAATACCCAGCAAGACCTAAAAACTGACGAATCTCCTTGTGTATTAGGAATGCCTAATCTTTAACAGGATTCGATCTGCTGAATCCCACATGAATGCCTTTATTATCAATCACGTGACCGAAGGAACTTACTTTGGGAATGCCAAAATTCACACTTGGAAAAATTTTGCATACAACACCTCTTTCTTCAACAACTCCAATATTATCCTTCATGCTCTTCGTGCCTCTTAGCTTTTCTTGAATAGATCCAAATATCGTCAATAAAGACAATTACGAATTTGTCCAGATAAGGTTTTGCACATCTCGTTCATGAGGCCCATAACACAGCACGTGCGATGGTCAAACCAAACGGCATAACTTGGAATTCATAATGGTTCCATAGCCGAGTTCTGAGGCAGTCTTCGAGATGGTCTTCTCTCGAACCCTCTAATAGGTGTAATCCTGACCTTAGGACCGATCTCGAGTAGACACTCGACCCTTGAAGGTTTGATCGCAATAAGTCATCAATTCTATGGTAGCCGATAACGGGTTCTTTACCGTTAGTTTGTTTAGTTCCTGATAATCTATGCACATCCGTAACGATCCATCTTTCTTCTTCTTGACGAATGATGAACTGAGCTGCCCCATGGTGATGAACTAGGTCTTATAAAGCCTTTGTCGGAAAGCTCTTGAGTTGATCCTCCAATTCTCATTTCTGATGGATCCGAATCGATAAGGGCCTGTGCTACAGGTGCAGCACCAAGGTATGAGATCCAATGTGAAATTCCACTTGTCCCTGGTATGAGGAAAGACCTGGCAAGTCCTCGGTGAAATACGTCGGGAAAATTTTAACTATCGGTACATCTTGCATTTGCTTCTTCTTTGACTTGTCTCCAGTCTCCTTGATGGTAATATGTGCCAAAAAGACGTGACATCCTTTTAGCAGATACTTCTGGGTCTTGGTGCACGAGATGATGTTTAATCGAGTCCTGCGTTTATTTCTACTTCCGTCTCCATGAAAAATTAAGATTTCGCTCCCAAAGGGAATACAAACGATCTTCTTAGCACAGTCAATAACGGCTTGGTATTTCGTCAACCAGTCCATGCCAATTATGACGTCATAAGTACCCATTTCTACAGGCATTAGGTCGACGTGAAACGGATGGTTCAGAAAATTTTAACGTGCAACCCAGTAATACCGTATTTACCCAAATTATTCTACCATCAGCTAATTCAACGTTATAACCATGATCTAATGTAGTGGGGGCTATATTAATCAAAGTACTAAATTGAGTAGACACGAAACTTCTATCTGCACCAGTATCAAATAAAATGGAAGCACGCGGTTGTTTAGGAGAAACGGACCCGCACCACGTTGTGTTTGGGTTTTGGCCCCTGCAACTCCCTACTACATAAGCATTGGCTACAACCGTTACCATTTCCCTAATTCATGTTATGCCACGGGGCAAGTCCTTCTTGAAGTGGCCTGGACCCCCACACTCAAAAGCAAACGAGGCGATTGTATTTGCCCCTTGGGCTGCAATCGGGTTGTTTGTTGTTGCGTTGTTTTGTTGTTTATTATTTGCAGTTGCAGGCCGGCTCCTACAGTCCTTGGCCAGGTGGCCAAGCTTCTTGCAGTTATTGCATGTTGGTATACAAGGACCGTAATGGTTGAAGTTACACTTGGGACATAGAGGTTTAGTCCCTTCATACGGTTTCTTGTCACCGTTCCCTGCAGCATAAGCCCTGCCTGTGTTCTGCCTTTTGTTCTGTTGTTTTGGTTTTGGTTATTTTCAGAGTTCTTCAAAACTTCCTTTTTGTTTCTGCCTGTCTCCTCAGCAAAATGTGTTAATTCTCCATCCTTAATTCAGTATCGCCACTCAATAGCCTCTGCATGGTTTTTCGGCTTCCGAATCCACAAACACTTGAGTAAATCAGTCGTGCGATGCCCACCGACATTCCTCTATTTTAGGTCTCACTGCCTCAGTTGGGTGTCAGGATATGATCCCGTCCTCGACGTGACGGCAAATCGATCAGAATTGGCATTGCCAAATCTCTCTGGTTATTCAACCAACGGGACTAAACCTACAAGGTATTTGTCCTACACAACACGACTCACACTCTACTTTACTAACACTTACTCGCTCAGAATCCCCCAAGTAAACCTTACTTGGTCAAACACTTCAGGCGCTATTCTTTCGGGAAGGCCATCTCATAGATTAAACCTCGTCACTATCTGCTTAAAACTTGTTCACAGTCAATCTTGCTCAACGAGTACCTCAATTTTACTCTACTCTAATGGGTCTAAACTTTCCTCATAAGCCTACACGCACAAAACATGATCAAGTCTCCGGTTGGATCACTACATCTCTTTCTAATAATTCCCTCGTGACTATTCGCGGTCTCTTACCTTCCCATCAGTATTTCTAACGAAACGGTAAAATCGATCCACTCGAATACATACTAAACTCACAAAACTTATACCAGTATCATCGCACGCCAATCCTAACAAGGAAATGGGTGTCAGTTTTAACACAACAACTAATCGCATCTTAAATCTTATCCATTCATTCCGATAATAATTCTAACTTTTGTAAATTCTTCCAGTAGAACAATCGTCAAACGATGTTTTCTCCACTATCATGAAAATGATTTCAACACAATTTGCCTATCGACAAAAAGAAGCCCGGGAGTCGTTATTCTAGGCGTACGAAGCTAAAAGTCCTAATTTTGACCCATTTTCAAGCTATAAGCTCAAACCCAGGTTCTATCATCTTCATACCTGCTACTACACCCTTATAATGTTCATATGATCCTAAATAAACTCTTGTTAAAGTTTCATAACCCAATTCATGCTCATTTTCCATTTTGATCCAAAACCGTACGCCCGAAACCCTAATTTCGTGTTTTTCTTAAAACTAAATGTTATAATGGTTAAATGTTGTTATAATCTATCCTAGCATGCTTAACTAATGTTAAAATAACCACTTTATTGATTATTGAAGGAATTTGAACTTAAAACCCGCGCGTTTACGTTTTAAAACCCTAATTCGACCCGTTTTGCTTCCTAGCTTAACGAATCGTTATTTTAAACTTTCATTATGTTAAACCTTCATATTTTAGTTTATAAATATCTTTTGAAATGTTAAAATAAGCTTGCATGGCAATTTGGACATGTTTTGTAAATATATTCCATGCAAGGGGTATATATCGTAACTTTCGGAAACTTATAACTAAAAGGACTAAAAATGTCATTTTATCAAAGTTATAACTACAGGGGTCTATTATGTCACTTTTCAAAGTACAAGGTTTACTTGGTATATCTTTTAAACTTGAAGGACCAAACTCGTAAAAGTGCAAACTCCGAGGGTATATTTTGCCACTTTTCAAACTCAAGGGTCTAAAATGTAACATTTTGAAAAAGTATAAAAATGTATTCAAAACATTACCTGACATAACTTTAATTAACGCTTGTCGTGCTTAACATTTCCAGATATTGAATAAAACGCTTAAAACCGATGATATCGTATCACAATACTAGGGAGCTTCATATTAAGAGGTTTCATCTTGGTATTACGTTCTGACTGAGTTGTTGGGTTTACGATTTAAAGTGCCCTAGCTCCTCAAACGTTTACTGAATGACTTCTGAATTATGATGGCCCGAACGGTGATACAATAATTCCAAACTCTTCAATCAAACTCATAACTCTTAAAACTAAAGTTCTAGAGTACAATCTTCTTAAGACTTGACATATTTACTCAGGTTGCGTGACGTGGCTGTTTACTATCATTTTGCTATATCAACATTCCCCGATAAGATTGTGATAAGGTCGTCCGCTTTCATAAATTTATTGCATCTACCTATCAGGTGAAGTTCATAACCTCGCCTTTACTTATTTGGAAATTGTGTATTATATTCAAAAGTAGGAGATCGGAAATGGATGGGTGGTGAAACACCGGATAATTGAAAATTCGGATCCAGTGTTAAATGCGGAGCACTTGGTTGAAGTCGAGAATTTGGAGTTTTTGATTTGGGAGTTTTCTTGTTCTTGTTAAACATGGTGAGTTTTTGAATTGAGAGAAATTTTTTGAATTGTTATTTGAATGTATGATAAAAATGGTGAAGTGAGTAGGTATTTATAGTGTTAAATTATTTAATTTTTTAAAATTAAAAAGTTTTTTTTATATATAGAAACAAAAAAATCAGATTTTTGAGACTTTGAAAGTATACACGACCGTTAGTCGCTCTGACGACCATTTGGCTATTTGATCTCTGGTTAACTCGGTCGCGACCGACACCCCACTATGAGGGCGATCGACGGCGACCGAGTCGGTCGTCCGGCCCATAGTGGGCAGCCTAATAGAATGTACTATCGATGATAGATGTTTTCGTGCATGAAAGGATGTTGTGTGTTTGAATTCCCTACACTCCAAGCAACTAAAAAAATAGTTTTTTTTGGGGGGTGGCAATTCGTGTCGGGTTCGGGTTGATGGGTTCGGGTTGACAGGTTGGCGGGTCAGAAAACTCCAACCCGAACCTGGCCCATTTAAATAATCGGGTCAGCTATGTCAACCCTAACATGTTTACACATAACCTGAACCTGACCCATTTAACCCATATATATACTGGGGTTGGTTGGTTAAATAGGTTACACGGGTTAAATAGGTTAAACGGGTTTCGGGTTGACCCATTTAACCCGTTTTATATACAAAATTGACACATTACACGGATTAAACATGTTAAATGAGTTTGTGGGTCGACCCGTTTAACCTATTCAACCAATATAATAAAATATAAATAATTTTAAATTTAAGAAAAAATCTTAACGAGTTGGCGGGTCGACCTGATTAATTTATTCTCAACCCGAACCTGACCTGTTTAATAAACGGGTTAGATAGGTCGACCCAAACCTAACCCAAACATATTTAGAATCAACCCGAACCTGTTAATTTTCGTGTCGGTTTCAGGTCGGGTTTCGTGTCGGGTCAGAAATTGTCACCCCTAGTTTTTTTTCCCTTTCTTGCCTTTGTCCTATAATAGTATGATCATAAGAAAAAGGTAGTGATGAATTTAAAATATACTTAAAATTAAAGGTCATATAATACCGAATACTTAATAATAACATTGAAGTATAAATCATATAGTTGTTTACATCGTACTACGTTCAGGGCTATTCATAATTAAAAGAGGTCATGACAAGACGTATGAGGAGTTAGGAGACACATAAATCGAAATCCAACAACTCCGTCGAATTCGGCCATCCGAAGAGGCCTCCATATGAAACTCCCTAGTATTATAGCCGTATTGTATAACCACTTAAAAAAAAAAAAAAAAAGAAATATTCTATATATCACAATCACCATCTAAAATGTTTGAGTGAAACAATATATAATTGTAAAACATTTACAAATATCTGAATAATATAATTATAGTTATTCCTGTAGGGTATTATTTAACTCCTGGTAGTGTTGTTACTCCTGGTAGTGTTGTACTACTGGTAGTGTTTTGTTACTACTGTAGTGATGTAACTACTGGTATTAGTTGTTACTACTGTAGTGTATTAGTTAAATTCTAAGTCTTCGACCCACTATAATACCCACTTAAATCACATTTTCATGACCGGGTTTCTAAAGAGAATTATGCGAAACGATATTTTGAACAACCTTTTCAGTTCTGTCCGGACCCAAAAGAAAAAAAAAAAAAAAAAAAAAATAGAAACTCGACCGAAAAGGGACGAAAAAAGCACTCGCATCAGATCTACAGTGTATTAATTACCAAAAAGTCAATTTTTGCCCTCCTGCACCTACGACGCCTTTGCGATGCACATTCTGCTTTAGAACTATTAACTAAACCGGTCGGGCACACACAGTGAGTGAGGGGACACCGTGTCCGAACGGACCTTTACATTGGGGAGGGGCCGAAAAAAGGGTCCGAAACGACATCGAAAAGTTGCCGCAAATACCAGCTTAAAATCCTGACAGAAACACTACAGTTAACAAATGCAGATTTTTATACCTCGAATATATACCTGATCGTTTTCAGCTCTAGACTTTTTCGTTTTTCGTTATAAATCCGTTTGACAAGTTTCTTATCATTTTGGAATCGTCATGAGGCGTATTATTTTTATATGAGGTCAAACCTACTGTATGAAATTCGAATTAAAACAGCCCTTTAATTATCCAAATGTATTCATTTATAAAAAGCTTGTTTTATTAACTTTATAAACCCTAATTTATACTTAAAGATGTTTATACTTAAACCATATTTTAAAACACTTATACATCCCTTTTTAACATAATATTATTATCCATATGACATGTAAATAAGTGTACAAAATTCATAAACATAATGAAAACTCATTTTACATATTAAAAAGTCCTTAGTGGTGATTTAGCCATAAATAACATATTACACATAAAATAATGATAATAAAAAGTATAAAGGAATTAGGAAGACCTTAGGGATGATGTATGAGATGAGAAATAAGTGCTAAACCCGTGTTTAGACTCAAAACCAAAGCTTACAAGCTTATAAACCCTAGATTAGGTTTGAAACCCTAATCTTCCCTTTTCTTCTTAAATCCTTGCAAATGAAGAACCAATGCTTGTAAACACCTTAGTGTGTCTTAGGATTGATGTGTATAGGCTTGTATGGATTGTAGAAAAATTTTGTATGATTTGTTTAGGTGGCTTAATTGAGCCGTGGGTTTTGGCTAGGAAAGGAGAGAAAAGAGTGTGATTTTTATAAGTGAAAGTGTATGTAAAGTTTGCTTAAGGGATGAAATATATATAGGAGGGTTATAAGATATTTGTAGTTGCAAACTTTGACCAAGAAATTCAAAGGAGGGGCTTGGTTGGGGCGTGGGTTCAAGGGGACAAGAAAGGAGGAAACAAAGGACTCTAAAGTCTTGGTCTCTTGGTTCCTTCTAATGGGAATCATCCCATGAAGTTTAGGGATGATGTCCCTAGCTTATTTTTCTTTTCTTTTATATGATTACTTGTATTTTCAAAAAGAAAGTATAAGTGAAACTTTTATATAAAAATGTAAAGTGTAGTTTTTTTTATATAAAGTTTACTTGTAATGTCTTGGTATTTTGTAAAGTATTTTTTATCTTGTATAATCATATGGGATGTGTATAAATTTATACATATGCCTAAAGTTTTATAAACTTTGATCGTTGTATAAAAACGTAGGTATTTGTTGAAGCGTACGTTAATTTTTAGGGTTTCCGGGAAAACCTAATTATCATTTATTGCGAAACGTAAACACTTTCACGTATCCGATAAAGTAACTTGTGAAACGTTAATAATTATTCTCACAATAATTGCTTAACCCTTGTTTGACGTAAACAACAAATTGCTTGATGCCCGTTTACGTTAACTGATCATTTTTAGTTTACGCGATTTTACTTAACGATTTCCATTAAAAACAAACTCGTACAATACTAAAAATAAATAGTGACTTTATTAACGTCGTACATTGTCCTAAAACACGGGGTGTTATAACTGGTGCTGTAGAATGGTTGTCATCATCTAACACCTCAAAAACCTTCACAAGACAAACAGATAAGTAAAAAAACATAGTGGAGGATAAGAGAGAGCAAATGAACAAAACAATACACGTACTTCATGTGCACTCATTTGTTTCTTCTAAGAAGGCTCTGCTGGCAATGCCAACGTGGAAGCGGCATTTGTAGTTGGTGCATTACCTTTTACCGTTGGGGTTGTAGAATGGTTGTCATCATCTGACACCTCAAAATCCTTCACAAGACAAACAGATAAGTAAAAATAAACATGGATAAGAGAGCAAATGAACAAAACAATACACGTACTTCAAGTGCACTCATCTGAAAAGCAGGTTTCTTCTGAGGAGGCTCTGCTGGCAGTGCCAATTGTGGGAGGGGAATTTGTTGTTGGTGCATTTACCGTTACCGTATGGTGCTGTAGAATGGTATGTCTCATGGTGACACCTCAAAAATCTTCACAAGACAAACAGATAAGAAAAATAAACATGGATAGAGGAGCAAATGAACAAAACAATTACACGTACTGCAGGTGCACTCATCTAAAAAGAAGGTTGCTTTGAGGAGGCTCTGTGGCAGTTGCCAATGTGGAAGGGGGCATTTGGGTGTTGGTGCTGTAGAATTCCCATTCATAGGAGCTTGCACAATAAGGGACTGCATATCGTTGAGGACCTTTTCTTTTCAATTACGATGTTGACCTCTGTTTTTCTGATTAATTTTGGAGCTTAGCTGAAACTTTGATGATGCGACTTTGTCCGGCTTCCTAGGCCAGGGTTTAGGATGTCAGTTTAGTAGACGATTCTCAGTTGTTTCGAGCAAGACTGGATGATGCGAGGTTTTTCCTTTGGATAGTTCTTTCAAGGTGTTCACGTATTTTGGATGCAATCTGAGTCGGACACATTAGAACAAATGAATAGCGAATTCGCATTCTGATTCCCCATTTTCCACTTTTGCCTTGGAGCTTTCTGCTGAGGTTCACTATTTAAGCAAATCTCTTAGCACTCGAACTCAAATTCACTTTTATGCTTTGATAGAGAACTTCCTTGAGAACACGCTTAGCTTTCTGCCGAATTCTAGCATCGGGACCTACCATATCCAGATCATCTTGTACAGAGCTCCTAGCTTTACGGCCTGAATCAAATTTTAAAATTAACAAGATTCATAGATGAACACAAAAAATATGTAATAAAAACAAACCAAAATGATAAAACAAAGAGATACTATCTTGCTTCACATTTGGACCCATCAAGTTCCCAAGCGATATACTGTGATCGACGTTGGTGAGCATCCAGCAAAACATGTTCTGAGTCTACTTCACCCAAACTAATATTATGAAGCAAGATTGAAGGATAACGTTAACAAACCTTTTTTCTTAAAGTTAAAGGCCCTCTATAATAAGGTGAGCGTGACATTATGTACATTGCTGTTCTTCCGCGAGATCTAGCCCTTGCAAGCGCAACAGGTGAGGCAACATCCTCTTGGAAGGCCTAAAAAGTCATTTACAAGTATGAGTACAATTTTTTTGTACAAAGGGTTTGTACCCGGTGAATAGTAGTACAATTCATAAACCTTTTTTTATGAAGTCATAAATAAACATACGAGTATACACACGTAATACAAGAATAAAACTCACTCTTGGAATTGATATAACAGCATGCAAGTTCTCCCTCTCCTCTGCATGCTTGTTCAAAGGGCCACTTTTCGACTCTTTAAGCCTCAACACAAGAGAATTCTTCGAAGTATTCTCTTTATCCCCTTCATCAATTTCATATAACTAATCAAATATCTTTTGTAACTTTTACCAATATATTTGTGAACTTCCAGATGTTTTATGATAACAAGTAATTACAGAAAAACGAAAAAAGACAGAAGAAGACATTAAGGGCCCGTTTGTTTTGGGTGTATGGTGATAGTGCAACACATTTCTTATCCTACTATGTCGTAATAAGAGTTCTGATGTATGTCTCTATAATAGTCCTGCTATACATGAAACTTTAAGCAATCATTTACGCATATATGTATCATGCATGAAATAGTGAGACACGTATGCCCAACCATCTAATTCATCTCTATTAACACCAATATCATCATCCCTAATATTCGAATATTTACTCATGGGAATAAAATATAGTGGGTTCCACTAACAGATATGGGAATAATTGTTAAAACAAATATTTACGAATTATATAAGGCATAATATTGTTTGTGTACACACGATGCTAGAGAATAATCAATCCTAGTTAAAGTAGGATTTCATCTTTTATG